>VZQC01011670.1:3288403-3351802 GCA_009823505.1 Rhizomys pruinosus | reverse complement strand
TTTTTTTGTATTGTTTTCTTTGTTTCTATTTCATTGATTTCTGCTCTGATTTTTGTTATTCCTGTTTAAGGCATTTATTTATTAAAACGTTCTCTGCCAAAATTTTACATTAGCTTAAAATTCAATTCAGTCTTTACATGTCTCTGAGGTTGCCACCTCAATGCCACAAAAATACCTTCTCCATCAGTCAGTGTGACCAGCATCCACATGGAGAGCCCCATGGTCAGCCTCTGTTCTTCTGGTGAACCAGTTAGATGTTAATACTGATCTGCTACAAGGTTACAGCTCCTAACTCAAACTCAATGGAAAAGGAGTTAAACTTTTGCAAAGTGCACTTTTAAGAAGAGGTACTTTCTGCTTATGAAAAGAAACCAGTGAGTCTTCTAAGAATAATAAAAAGGGAATGTTTAACAGTTTTAGCTCACATGACAGTTTACTTGTAAACAGCTCCATCAGCACCTTGATGAAAACTCTAGAGATGAAAACTTAAATCAGAGTAAAATATGACTTAAGTTTATAACAGTCAACATAACAACATTTTAACACAATTTATACAGTACTGAGTGTGAGATCATCTAGCTGTGAGGCAAATTTTCCTATTTTGAATTTAGGATTAAGTTGTCAATTATTTGTTTCTGAATCAGAAATTCTACAGTAATGATCTCTACACCTAAAGACCTTGGCTGTGCTAGGATTAAAGGTGTGGCCAACCACACCTGGCTGGGGAACTTCCAGGAGTGGTCAGACTGGCAGACCAGCAGGTGTCGATAGAACATGGGACTGTTAATCCCAGGGTCCTGGGTTTGTGCCCCACATTGGGTGCCAGATGTAGCCAATCCCCCAGGCCTGCTGGGGAATTTTGGGGTCTGACCAACTGAAGGAATGGGGGTGAGAGGTGCAGAGTCAAAACACAGACCCTGGGAGTTAGGTGAATGCAGACATAGGGCAAGCTGTCTTGTACTCGTTTATTGGGGGCAGGGTTAGGGGTTATGTACTGTTCAAATTCCCGCTTTCCTCTTGTCATCTTCTGATTGGCCCAGGTCTGCAACGCTGCTTGTATGATCGCACCTGCCTAGGGCAGGTTAGGTTGATGAGGGACAAGCTCTGTGCATGCGTAATTCTCAGCATACTGGCTATACTACAGTGTTCTGTATTAAAGTGGCCATAATGGGGTTTTCAGTTGACTTAAGGCTCTTTGTAGATGATTTATGTTATGGCATGATAAATTACAAGTTATTGAAGCTGTGAAGCTCAGTTTACACTACCAGTAGCAATTCTAACATTGTCTTTCCGTCCCTTCTTGCTAAACTAAGACTGTGCTAAACTGTTATCAGATGTAAACATGTACATGTTGGAATGTGCATTTAGATTCTTCTGACTAAACTGGAGTTCTGTAAAAGTAAATGATAAGCCTAGCCCTCCTAACCCATCCATTCAAATTACCTTGAAATACTTACTGATATGTTTAAACAATTAGCTCTTCACTTTCCCGTAGGTTTTTTTTTTTATAAGTATTAAAAATACTTTGCTCATAACCTTTGTGTGGTTTCTTTGTGTGAATGAAATGAAATTGTGAAACAAATACCTGGAGTCTAGGATGTGGGTATGTAGCAGTTAATTCAAATGAATAAGCCTCTCAAATGGATCTTTGTAGGATTAAAATCAGAATACTAAAGTGTTACAAATTCCTGATTTTAGGGAGTACTGTTTTGTAATCTTAAAGTCAAAGCAAACCAACAATAAAAAACAGAGTCCCCAAAGCTTTATAATTCATCCATTCTTCAATCCCAAGTCTTTGGCATCCAAGATCTGCTTGTCATTACAAAATTATACAACTTTCTAGAATTGTATATAGATGTAATCACATAGATTTTACTTAAATGCAAACAAACAATATTCCTTTGGAGCCTGATTTCTTTCATTAAGCATAAGAATTCATTTTTTTAAATTACTTACTACTATTGCACTATATAGATATGCCATAATGTGTCTAACACTTGATTAAGACCTAATGATGTCTAGATGTAGACATTTGTTGTTATTATTTTGGGGTAAGTACCTGGGAGCTTTTTTTAGTTGGGGTATCTGATAGCTATATATTTTTAAGAAACATGGGGCCAGAGAGAGATAGCTCAGCAGTTAAGAGCTGATTGCTCTTGCAGAGGACCCAGGTTTGGTTCCCAGCACCCACATTGCAGCTAAGAACCTTCCGTAATTCCAGTTCCAGGGAAATCCAGTACCCTCTTCTGACTTCCTTGGGGATTGCATGACACAAGTTCACTTATATACATGCAGGCACTCTTACACACAAAATAAAAATAACTAAAAAATATTTTTGAAGCCTGCCAAATTTTCAAATTGGTAGTATTGTTTCACATTTTCATAGGCAGTATATAAGGAGTGTTTATTAATTTGGAATGTAGACAATCTAGTAAGTATGTATAGTAGTAATCTCAGCGTGACTTTACTTGCATTTCCCCAAGGAATGTGGACATCAATTATGTTTTCCTGATTATTTTCATGGGGGATGGGTATTATTTCAGCTTCTTTCATGAAATGACTATTTGACTTTTGCCATTTAGGTTATTTGTTGTTTTGCTTAGTGATAATTTTTCAGTTATTCTGGATATATGAGAGATAATAAAGTACATGTATTTGTACAAATATGTGTGGTAATAGTTTTCTGTGGGGTGTATGTGTTCTTGTGGGTGTGCAGTTTGCATGCAGGTGTGCATGTACATATGGGAATAGAGGTAGATGTTAGGACTTTCCTCACTCACACTCCCCACTTATTTTTTAAGACATGGTTTCACAGCAAACCTGGAGGTCAGTAGTTAGACTAGACTGGCTGGTTAGTAAGCTCTAAAGATCAGCTGTCTCCTACTGCCAGTACTGGCAATATAGGTGTGCACTGCCTGACCCAGATTTTTGCATGGATGCAGAGAACCCAGCCTCATGTCTGTACTTTATCAGTTTAGCCATCTCCCCAGCCCCAATTATTATATAAAGTCTTTATATAAAAATATTAAAGATTATTGCCCCACAGTTTTCTGGGCTATTCTGTTTCTATTAAGAAATCTATATTATTTTGAATTACTGTTTCCTGTACATAAAATGGGGAGGGGGGTTCCTAGCTGATTTTTCAGAGTGTTTTGTTTTGTTTTGTTTTATGTGATTTTGTTTTGTTTTGTTTTACTTTGGATATGGACCAAGTTGTTTTTCTTTTCTTTTAGTCTTTTATAGTTTTCACTGAGTTTCTTGAATCTGTAGATTTGTGACTTTTGTCCTACTTATAGTCTTGGCCTGTTGATTCTTCAGGTAATTTATACCCTAGTATTTTTCACCTGTCCTTCTGGAAATCCAAAGTGCATTTTTAAAAGTCCGTTTGGTATTGTCCTACAGGTCTTACTTCTGTTTAAGTTTTTTTGACTTGGGATAATGAACTGTGGCCCTGGACCAGGAGCCAAAATAAATCCTCATTAAGTTGCTTCTGTCAGGTATATTGTCACAGTAATGAGAATAGTAACTAGTACAAGTAACAGGAGAAACTAATGCACTCTGCTATGTTAGTTTTGATCCATCCTAATCTGTATAACTCATTGATTATTCTGTAGTTTTTGTCAGCTCATAGCAAGTTTCATCAGGCTCTTGACTGGCTTTTGAATTGAGGAATTCACATTTTTTTGATACCTGAATGTAAAGTAGTCTTAGATTATGTACTGTACATTGTTAGTGTTATGTGGTGTAGACTCTGGATCTCTGAAGAACATTGATTTCAGGTTCAGATTTTACAACTATTTAACTTCTGTGGACATTAGTTCTGTGGACATTAGTTCCAGTCTCAATTTAGTTGTTCTAGCTTTTGTATGATAAGCAGAATAATGGCTCCTAAAGAGGCCCATGTTTTGATCCTGGGACCTGGCATTATGCTAGGTTACATGGTAAAGGGGAGTTAAGATTTCATTTACAAATTACAGTTGGATCAGATGTGGTGTTATGTTCCTAAAATCCCAAGATTCAGGAAGCAAGTTTCAGGTTAGCCAAAGCTTTATAGTGAGATAGTGTCTCAAAAACCAAAACAATTTAACATTGTTTATTAGCTAATCTTAAAAGAGATTGTTTAGGATTAGACACATAGGTCTATTGTAGTCAAAGATTTTTTAAAGTAGCAGAGAAAGCTGAGCGTGGTGGCGTACACCTTTAATCCCAGCATTCTGGATGCAGAGGCAGGTAGGTGTCTGTGAGATCAAGGCCATCCTGGTCTACATAGGGAGTTCTAGGCCAGCTGGAACTACAGAGAGACCCTTTTTCAAAATCAAACAAGAAAAAAAAAGTGGAGAATATCAAAGCATTAAAGCATTAGTATTAGAGTCATGCAAAGTGAGAATGATTCAACTGACCATTGCTGGATTTGAAGAGGAAAGTAGGGCACTAGGCAAGAAATGGTAACAGTTTGTAGAATCTGAAAAGATGAGGAAATGCATCCTTCCTAAGAGCCTCCATGAGGATCATAGCACTGTTGACACCTTGATTTTTGGCCTGTGAGATCTACTTTATGGCCGGGCGTGGTAGCACACGCCTTTAATCCTAGCACTTGGAGGCAGAGGCAGGCGGATCTTTGTGAGTTCAAGGCCAGCCTGGTCTACAGAGTGAGTTCCAGGACAGCTGGGGCTACAGGGAGACCCTGTCTCGAAAAGACCAAAAAAAAAGAAAAATAAAAAAAGCTTTTTGCCTCTAGAACTACAAGGTGGTGAGTGTTTTACACTTTCAGATTTGTTGTGATTTGCTATAGCACTCTGTGGTTGAATGTAATATTTCTCCCATTCCTGTGTGTGTTGATCCCCACTTGGTGGTGCTGTTTGGGGGAGGTTATTGAACTTTATGAACATGTTGCTTACCTGGTGGATATTGGCCCCTAGGGGCAAGATACTGAAGTTATGGTTTTTTTGTTTTTTGTTTTTTGTATTTTTGAGACAGGGTCTTCCTGTAGCCCCAGCTGTCCTGGAACTCACTTTGTAGACCAGGCTGGCCTTGAACTCACAAAGATCCACCTGCCTTTGCCTCCCAAATGCTAGGATTAAAGGCGTGAGCTACCGCACCCGATACTGAGGTTATAATCTGGCCCTGCTTCCACTTTTGTTCTCTGCATCCTGTCTGTCAGGATGTGAACAAGTCATTTACAAACTCTCCCAGTGTAACAAGCTGATTACTGGAGTCACAGTGCCCTCCTGAAGGATGGACTGTCCCTTTGGACAGTGAACCAAAGTAAATCCTCCCTTAAATTGTTCTTGTGTATTTTGTCAACAAGCAGCACTGGGAACTATTGCACCCTGGTATGTTGGTTTAAAAATCAACTACAGGGGCTGGAGAGATGGCCTAGTGGTTAAGAGCACCAACTGGTCTTGCAGAGGACCTGGGTTCAATCCTCAGCACCCATATGATGGCTGACAACCGTCTTTAACTCCAGTTCCAGAGGAATCCAACACCCTCTTCTGACCTCCGAGGCATTGCAGGACACAGGTGCACAAACCTACATGCAGACAGTACATTTATACACATAAAAAATAAATAAATAAATAAATAAATAAATAAATAATCAACTACAATACCTGAAAATTTCTCTAAAAATATATTCCACCCTTTATCCATATACAATCTCTGTTTTGTCAGAGATTAATATCAAACTTTGTTGCTTAGTTTTGACCCAGAAGTTTGACTTTTTCCCTGATGTGATTTCTGTTCTTCAGATTTGGTTTTAAAGTCTGGAGAACTCATTTTGTTATTTAAAAAAATTAAGAATTTTTTTTTAAAAAAACATGCTCCTATTGCTCTTTTAAAGGAAGGAAACTGTCTAGATAGAGCGGTTACTTTAAACATCAAGCCAATTTACTTTGGTTGGTAGATATTTGAACAGTTTTAAGATATCCTATTATTTGAAAATAACTCACTTTTTGAAAAAAATACTGGTCTGTAGCATAAAAACAAATGACTTTTGAGGTTGCTTAACCATTTCCTGTGAGTCTGGGAAAGGGGTTTTACATCACAAGCTGAGTCTAGGTGGAGTTAACTTAGGCAGCTGTTTCACTTCCATCTTCCTGTGGAGAGTGTCACATTTAAACATTAAAATTTTTATTTTATTCCTGTAATTTTTACTAAATATGCTTTAACCAATCTAATTGTTTAATATATGAAATATATTAAAATCCTCTTTTAAGACTTATTTAAAATCCCCATGGCTATTTTCTTTAAAAGCATTTAGTTTTTTAAGAGCAAATCATGAAATTTCAATACAAGAGACATTGTTACATTTGGATAATTTCTTAACCTTAATGAGAGAAGAGGAAAGTTTATCTTACTGCCCCTGCTGTAAGACATGAATTTAGTGGACAACATATAAAGTATAATTTTCATCATCTGTGGCTGAGGAAGTTGTAGAAACTGGTCTGGTATTTGTCACTGATATGGATGTAATTTCCCTAGACCTCCATGCAATGTTTCATTGAGCCCTCTTTCAAGGCTGCATAAGTACAAAGTGTGTGTCTGCGATAAGGACCTAGTTTGATATTCCTGGACTATTTCAAGTCCTTATGTCATGTTACATGGTATGGAAGGGTTTAGGTACTACAGTTAAACATGTCATCTTAGAACTTGGCTGTGTTACTTATAGAAAGGACCCCCCTCCCCCTCCTCTCCCTTCCCCCTCTCCTCCCCTCCCCCCTCCCTCTGTCCCTCCCTCCCTCCCTCCCTTCCTTCTTTCCTTCCTTCCCCCCCCCACCTTCCCCTTTTTCTGAGACAGGGTCTTATTTATCTAACTCTGGCTTTGAAATTGTCTATAGCTCCTGACCATCTGCCTCCTGGGTACTGGGATTACAGGTGTATACCACCACAACCTACTAATTGTCAAATTCTTTAACCTTCCCAAGCCTCATTTCTTCATCTCTAAAACCTAAGTATTGAATGAGATGCCATATAAAATTCTGATTAATAAGCTGGGCGTGGTGACGCATGCCTTTAGTCCTAGCACTTGGGAGGCAGAGGCAGGTGGATCTCAAGGCCAGCCTGGTCTACATAGTGAGTTCCAGGAGAGCCGGAGCTACCGGGAGATCCTGTCTCGAAAAGACCAAAAAAAAAAAAAAAAATTCTAATTAATAATACAGGAGCTGATAATGATTAAGTGTGCACTATGTTCTAGGTTGTATTCTGATGTGTTTTATAGCTAATAACTCAGTGAGTTAGGTAGTTTTTCCCAGTGAACTATATATGCTATTATTCTCTCTGAGATGGGTACTGGTACTGGTACTGCTGAGCTTGGAAGGGTGAGAGAATTTCCTCAGGATCTCAGGATTACACAGGAAATGGCAGAGTGGCAGAATATCTGTTTCCAGGGAAGGTTTTAGCTACTCTTTTTTGTTTTCTCTATTGCTCATCCTAGTGTTATGTGGCAGAGCCCTTGGTAAGTGTTGCTGCTAATCACCACATTGTGATAAGGGCTAGGTAGTGATGATAATGGATAATGGTCTTGGCTTTACTTTTTTGTATGTTAACCCAGTTTTGTAGTAGGTTCCCAGGCAGTGCTTCCTCGTGTCTGTTAAGAGAATGAAGAACTATGAAGTCATGTATATCAAAGCTCTTAGATTTAGGAAGAAAAATCTACAGCTAAACATAGAAATTTTTGTATGAAGAGCACAAACTGTTCTAATGAATGCCCAGTTTTTTGTTCTTTCCTTGTGTTTCTGAGTTGAAATCTGGAGTAATCCTGAAGCCCTGCTTGCATTTCCATTTCCTGTGTGCCACAGAGCAGTAGAACTGTTTGTCTAAGAGGATAAATTGATATTTATAAGAGGAAATTGATATAAGAGTAGTTCAGGGGTGCAGTGAGAGCACAAGGTCCAGGGTCTAATCCCTAGCACCTCAGAAAAAAAGCTCACAGAACTATTCATAATGATACTGTATAAGGAGTATAGAGATCATAAATTGGTGCATAGCACTTAAACTGTAATGACTTAAAACAGCAATATTTGCTCATGATTCTTTAGATTAATAATTTGGATTGGACTTCGGTGTTTCTTCATTAATCTTACCTGAGGTCACTTGTAAATAGTCATTTGCTGTCAGCTTGACTTGGGCTATATGCTCCAAGAAAGCCTCAGTCATGTATCTGGCAGTGGGTACTGTCTTTTGACTGGATTGTCTTTCCATATGGTTCCTCACCCACAAAGAAGCCAATATATGAACCAAGTTAATATTTTTCTTTATAAGTACCAGCCTCAGGTATTTATAGTAAGAATAAAAGGACAATAAAAGTTGTTTAACATTCTTTGCCATATTTTTAAAAATATTGCAACAGCTGCTAGAGAGAGAGAGCTCAGTGGTTAAGAGCACTCCCATATGCTGTTCTTCCCTTCTTGGCTCAGCTCCAGGACTTGTCTCCTGCCTGCAGGCCGACTGTCTCTAGGCTTCACCCTCGCTAGAAGGGGGGAGGGGAAACCGCAGGAGATCACCGGTGGAAATGAGCAGACTCACACGTAGAGAGCCGGGAGAATAGTAACTCCGTTTATATTCTGCCAGTGAGGTCTATTTATTGAAAGCTATTGTGCTCTGGGCAAGGAAGTGAGAGGCAGGCGGAAGGAAGGGGTGAGCCACCTTGGTTCTAATGGGGGGGGGAGGGGGCTGCAGAGCTCCGGTTTGTGCAACAGGTAACTAGAGGTGTGCTCGATGCCTCAAGGGAAGGTGCCTGGAACTTTGCAGAGATAGGGCGAAGCAAGAATCGTCAGTATTATCCCTGAATCTTCTGCTACAGATAACTCTGAATGCCCACAGAGATATTAGATAACCGAAGATCTTCTGGGTCAGGTCTTACAAGTTCTCGATTCAAGCTACACACAAAGTTTCATTCCCACACCTACATGAAGGCAAAACATTAAACATAAAAAATTTAAATACCATTTAAAGATTCTTTAAAATTTTTTCATTACATTTATTTATTCATTGCATTGAGGGGTAAGGTGGTATTTAGAGCACAACTTACGAGTTTTGGCTCAGTCCTTACATGTGCAACCTGAGGCTTAAACATCAGCATAGCAGAAAATGCCTTTACCCACTGAACTATTTCACCAGCCCTTGGCACTTTTTTCCATTTTCAAAAAGTGAATTATCACTGAGTGTGTGTATGTGGAGGGAGCAACTTTCAGGAGTTGATTCTCTCCTTCCATCGTGCTGTTTCTGTTGGCTGAATACTCCAGGCTATCTAATCCACAAGCTTCTCCTATCCCTGCCTACCATCTCACCATGGGAGTTCAGCAATTACAGATATTTGCCGCTCTTTACAAAGGTTTTGGGATTGTCAGGCTTCCTCACTAAGCACTCTTACAAACTGAGCCATCATGTTGGCCTTGAAAAAAATTATGTACTAAAGGGAAAAAAATGTGAATTTCTAAACATATTTTGGAATTAACATACAGTTTATTTTTGGAGGTCATAATTTTGGTATATATGTCACTTTTAGGTAGGCATATTTTGGAGTGATAGAAATGAGAGGGAACAACAACAACATAAGGACTGGGTCAAAGAACTAACTGATACAGTTAAATTCTGCCCCAAATTATAAGCCTCTGCAGAGAAATCTTTAAAAATACTGAGAAAAAGATGCAAGACATGTACGGCAGAATGCATGTATTGGGGTGGGGGGCAGGGAAAGGGAAATATGTCTAAATTGGACTGAAAAATGATGTATGAAATACATAAAACATCACTACAAGTACTTTATTAAAAATATGTAATATTTCTGTGTGTGTGTGTGTATATGTGTGTGTGTGTGTGTGTTTGTGTGTGTACAGTCTTAAACATAATATTCCTGCATAGTTGATACTTTACTTTTGTGGACTTGCTTGGTGAAAAAAATTTTATACTTTGATATGTATTGATTAGACATGATTTTGAAAATTCATCAGAATGTAACTTTGCCAAGCTAGATTCATTATGTTTGGGATCATGCTACTGAGAAATTTCTAAAAGCTGGTTAACAGTGTAAACCATAAGGAAAAACTTGCCCTTAATATTTTACTTACAAATTAAAATATACAGACTTAATTGCTAGTATTTTTTTATATTTTTTTAAAATTTTATTTGTTTTCATGTGTATGAATGTACTGTCTGCATGCAGGTTCGTGCACCCGTGTTGTGCAGTGCCACAGAGGTCAGAAGAGGGTGTTGCATTCCCCTGGAACTGGAGTTCTCCTGGAATTGGACTTACAGACGGTTCTCGGCCGCCATGTGGGTGCTGGGGATTGAACCCTGGTCCTCTGCAAGAGCAGCCGGCTGTCTTAACCGCTAGACTATCTCTCCAGCCCCAGTTGCTAGTATTGTCTATCTGACTGTTAAGAGTTCTTCATCTTTTTAGTCCAGGTAGTATTTCCTTCCGTTTTCTACAGGAAATAACTTTCCATTTTTCAGTCTTGTTTTCCAGTTCATGTTTGCATTGTGCTACAGGTACCTCTTAGCCTCTGTCCTTGAGCTTCCAGATCTTGTTTCTGTTTCATGTTCTCTGTGGTCATTGTGATACTCCTTAGTAGATTTTCTCCTTTCATCTTAAATTTTCTCCTTCATGGATGTTTAAAACAACATGTTTTGAGGAGCTGGAGAGATGAATCAGCAGTTAAGAGCTGTTCTTGCAGAAGATCTGAGTTCAGTTCCCACCACCCATAACTAACATCAACTGTAATTCCAGTTCCAAGGGAATTCAGTGCCTACTTCTGATCTCCATGGGCATTGCACAACACAGATGTACTTACATACATGCAGGTAATGCACTCATAAATATAAAATAAAATTAAATTAAAATTAAATAACAATAAATTTATTTTTAATGTAAGGTGAACTTCATAGTTTGCAATGTGTTGTCACCTAATCACCTTATTTGACCCCTTGATTTTTTTTTAAACCTTTTTTTGGATTTATTTTTGTTTTATTGTATGAGTGTTTTGCTTGCATGTATGTAAATGTACCTGTGTCATGCAATGCCCACAGAAGCCAGAAGAGGACAACAGTTCCACTAGTACTGGAGTTATGGACATGTGAGTCGTCGTATGGGTTCTGGGAACTGAACCCAAGGTCCTCTTCAAGAGCAGCCAGTGATCTTAACCATGATAATCATAAATAGAGCAGTTACCCCCACTTTGCTTTTCAGAAAACAGAGATTCCAGTATTCACCATGTTGTGGAGCCAGTACTAGATTCCCTAGGTTTCTTTTCACTTAATGCCTCACAGCCGATTTAAATTATATATTAGGTTTGAGGACCTAATATGTGAAGAAGAAATGCAATGGGCTTTTCTGATAATCAATATCCAGTAGAATTGAAGTGTAGCAACTGTACTCATAATCCCTGAAGTGTAATACTAGGCCTTGTTTAAAACCCAGCTTGTTAACCTTATAACTAGTATGTGAACTCTTAACCTTATCTCAAGCGTCAGTAAACCTGGTTCAGCCTTTGAAGAGTTAATTAGTGGGCATTCATTAATTAACACTTCATTTTAATGTGCTGGATGTTACTTTCATTTCACCATTTTTTGCAGGCTTTTCCTCTTTTAGGCACAGTGCTTACCAAGGTGAATGACATAGAAGTCTCTCCCTGGAGGAATTATCCATGAATAAAACAAAATATTTAATTGCATTTTTTTTAATACAAAAATTTGGGGGGCTGGAGAGATGGCTCAATGGTTAGGAACAATGACTGCTCTTGCAGAGGACACAGGTTCGATTCCCAGTACCCACATGGCAGCTAACAACTGTCTTTAACTCCAGTTCTGGGGGAATGTGATACCTTCTTCTGACTTCGTGGGCATTGCACTACATGGGTGCACTTACACACACATGTAGGCAGTACATTCATACACAAAAATTAAAAAAAAAAAATTTAAAAAATTTCTTTGTTCTGCAGGATAAATCAGCCCTTAAGATTTTTATAAATCTTGCCTCCTTCAATTTTTTTTTTTTTTTTTGGTCTTTTTGAGACAGGGTCTCCCTGTAGCTCTGGCTGTCCTGGAACTCACTCTGTAGACCAGGCTGGCCTTGAACTCACAGAGATCTGCCCGCCTCTGCCTCCCAAGTGCTAGGATTAAAGGCATGCACCACCACTCCTGGCTTCCTCCTTCAAATTTTAATAAGAATTGGTAAGCATTAAAATATGCCCATTATTCTAGAAAAGTAAATAAATACTGAGCAGGTTTTGGACTTGATATTTTATCCTAAACATGAAAGGCCATACAGATAATCAATTCTCAGTTTGCATTGTGGAATGAGATGATTCATGATTCTGGAATGAGTGTTTTGATCTCTTCTTGTGACCTCCATAGGACATTGGCAGGGCAATTGGTGTAATTACACTGCACAGTCTAATTTTAAATAAAACTCTATGTACAGGCTACAATGAAGCAAGCCTATGCTGGATAATCTTCCAGGTTGGCAGGATTGTTTTAGAATAATGACTAGATAATATGAAGTTTACTATACATCAGCTTGCTTTTCCTTGACTATCTAGGGAGTTACTATGGCAGAAAAAGTGGATTGTATAATGACAATTTCTGTGGAAATCTTAGTTATTAATTTTAAGGCCTAAAATAATTTATCATATTACTTGTACTGTTTTCCTTCATAAGAGTTATGCATCTTAATTTTCATGGTATGCTATATAAGGGAGTAGAGGAGAATTGATCACAGTAAGGTTATTTGTTCTAAAATTAATTGGATTGAATTTAAAAGAAAGAAGCTAGGGATTTAAAAAGCTTACATTGGACTGTCTAATCAATAAAGAAGGAGAAACAGGAGAGGGAAAGGTGGGCTAAGGGAACAAACATGAAGTGCTGCAGTAGCCCCGTGTGCTTGAGAAACCATGATGTAACACATGTGTGAGCTTGAGTTTTGGTCAAGCAGAGCAGTACTGTGCATGGGTATGCTTTGTGGATTTCTGGAACCTGGACTGAGGGCCAAGGACTAATTCAGTTAGTTTATAAATAGGCTTGGTCAGTAGGTCTCTTTGAGAGTCAGAAGAAAGGTTCTAGTTGTGTAGATTGAGTACACATAATTGTAACCTAAACTACTCTGTAAGATGGTTGTATTTCTACAGAATGAGCCTCAAGTTGTGGCCACCTGAAATGAAGTAAGGACATTATGAAGCAGGTGCTGCATCTTCCTACTTTTTATACTCCAAACTACACAATTAAGCACTTGGGAGGCAGAGGCAGGCGGATCTTTGTGAGTTCAAGGCCAGCCTGGTCTACAGAGTGAGTTCCACGACAGCTGGCGCTACAGGGAGACCCTGTCTCGAAAAAAACCAAAAAAATATAAAAAAAAAAATATAATATATCAAGTTGCCTCGCTTTGCCACCACATATACTAAAATTGGAAGATCAGAGATTAGGTGGCCCCTGCAGGGATGACATGCAAATTCATGAAACATTCCGTATTTTAAAAAAAAAGAGAAAAAAAAAAAAAGGGGTACCCTTTCTCAAAACCACACAACAAAGTTTCCTTTTCTTTTCTTTTTTTTTTTATTTTGCTTTTGTGCATTTCATACAACTTTTCCCCATCAAATTTAAACCCATTTCCCCATCCATGCTTCCCCCACCACGGAGTACTCATTCTGTCAACATTCAAAGTCCTGTCTTCATCTTTTTCTTAGTCTTTTTTCTAACTTTTCTATGTAGACGTACTCTTTGGTAAGTTCTCTTTTGAACAAGTGTTTTGTTGTTGTTCCCTTTATTTTTTTTTTTTTTTTTTTTAGGAATGACCTTATAATTTAATGCTTAAACATTGAAATGTATCATAAAACACCCCCCCCACACACACACACTTCCAAGCATTTGCAATAAATTAAAAAAAAAAAAAAAAAAATACATGTGTTTTCCACTAGGAAAAAAGATGACTTTTTTTTTTTTTTTGCTGGTGCTCGGTTTATTTTTTCCTTTTTTTTTTTTTTAAGGAATTTACAACCACCTATTTAATATTACACATGACTCAGAATTTTCTTGTTTTACAGTGAATATTATATCTCCATTAAGATACAGAATTTAGTAATGGAGGAAAGTCAAGATAGTAGAAAAAAAGAATACATATACCCTCCACACAGCAAAATGACAGAGTCTGAAAATAAACTATAGATTAATTCCAAAACACATTTGGGGCTTCACATTTTAACAGGAATGTTGCATACAGGCAAACAGAAATATAACTTAGTAAATTGATGTATGTTTTAATGTAGTTTAAAGAAGATATTTATTCAGTCTCATAAATTTTAGAACTTGGGCTAATTGAGACATAAACTTCAAAGCTATATCTATAGTAACATCAAGGAATGTATTGTTTTTACTAAAAAAATTAGCCACCTTGACTTACACATCAGGATTTGGTGCTAAGATCCACAAACGAGGGACACCGTATGTCGTTTGTTACTTCACTTAGCATAATGGCTTCTAGTTCCATCCATTTACCTGCAAATTTCATAATGTCATCTTTCTTTATTGCTGCATGCACATCCATTGTGTAGATAAACCACATTTTCAGTATTCACTCATCAGTTGAAGGATATTTGGGTTGCTTCCAGCTCTTCGCTATTGTGAAAAGAGCTGCAGTAAACATGGTTGTGCACATATCTCTCTGCAACAGGATGACTCTTTTGGGTGTATAACTAGGAGTGGTATGGCTGGTTTAAGTGGCAGGTTCATTTTAAGTCTTTATTTTTTTAGATTTTTTTATTAATTTTATTTATTTCTGTATATATGTGAATGTACTGTCTGCATGCAAGTTTGTGCACCTGTGTCGTGCAATGCTGCGGAGGTCAGAAGAGGGTATCGGATTCCCCTGGAACTGGAGTTCTCCTGGAACTAGAGTTTCAGACAGTTCTCGGCCACCATGTGGGTGCTGGGGATCAAACCTGGGCCCTCTGTAAGAGCAGTTGGCACTCTTATCCACTAGGCCATCTCTCCAGCCCCATTTTGAGGCTTTTAAGAGTTCTCCACAGTGCTTTCCATGGGGGTCGCATTAGTTTGCATTCCCACCAGCAAGGAATGAATGTTCCCCTTTCCCCACAGCCTCTCTAGCATTTGGTATCATTTGTTTTCTTGATCATAGACAGTCTTACTGGGGTAAGATGAAATCTTAAAGTGGTTTTAATTTGCGTTTCCTTAATTACTAGCAATGTTGAACACTTTTCCAGCCATCTTTACTTCTTCATTTGTGAAGTCTCTGTTCAGCTCTTTCCTCCATCTTTTGATTGGGTCATTTGTTTTCTTGATCCATTGTTTTTTGAGAGGTTTCCTTTTAAGAAAAAAAACAAACCCTCCCCCAAAATAACTGCAGAGCATTCAAGTACAGAGACTGAGAAGGGGTTTTTAAAACTGGATCTGTGTTTTCTTAATTTGTGTGTCAGTAGCAGTGTCCCTAGCTGAATGATTTTATTTGCCAGACACCCTTGAGAGAGGGACAGATGCTGTCTCTGGCCCATGGCCTACTTCTGATTTGCTCCTTTAATGAACCTAATTAGAAGAAATGGAAGAATTGGTCTTGGAGCTCCACCATGCTTAAGATATGTGCACTTGTGAGCCAGTTTTTAAGAGAATGAGATTTAAAAGCAAAGCCCTCCTTTCCTGCTCTCCAGCAGCATGCCTTATTTTAACTTTCTGTTGTTTTTTGCTTTGTTTTGTATTTCATTGACTTTCACTCTTTTATTATTTTGTCTTAAAAAATATTTTATTTAGAGCTGGAGAGATGATGGCTCAGCAGTTAAGAGCACTGGCTGTTACTTGCAGAAGACCCAGGATCAAATCTCAGCACCCACATGCCACTTAACAACCATCCATAACTCCAGTTTCAGGGGATCCATGGGTGCATTTTATTTTTATTTTGTTTACTTTATTTGTATGAGTGTATTGCCTAAGTGTATGTAAGTGCACCTGTGTCATGCAGTGTGGGTTCTGGGAACTAGGTCCCTTGTAAGAGTAGCCAGTGCTCTTCACCGCTGAGCCATCTTTCCAGCCACCTTATTATTTACTGATATTTAATTTACTATTTTTCTAGTTTCTTAGAATGGAAAATTATATCATTGGTTTTTAACATTTTTCTAATATAGGCATTTAAGGAAATAAATTTCTCTCAAATTTTAATATGCTGTGTTTTTGTTCTAAATATTTTCTAAATTTCTGTGGTTTCTTTGACGCATGGATTGTCTAGAACTTTTATTTACCCAAATGTCTATATTATATAATTTATTCATTGAATTTTAATTGTTTCCATTGTGGTTATAAACAAAGTCTCTAAAAGACTATTTCCTGGTCTAGGGATATAGCTTAGTGTTAGAGCCAGTGCTTAGCATGCATGAGGACCTGGATTTATTCCCAAGCATCAATAATAATAATAATAATAATAATAATAATAATAACAACTACTACTACTACTCTTGAAGTTTACTCAGATTTATTTTATTCCATCTTGGTAAGTGTTCTTTTGTGTGTTTTGCAGTTGTTTACTTTCAAATTATGTCAACTAGACTGAATTAGCAGATGGTACTGTTCATATCTCCTTTGGCCTTACTACTTTGTTGCCCTCTTTTCCTGTAAATTACGAAGATAAAAGTGGTAGATTCTCCAGTCATGGTTGTGGATAGTTCTTTTGTTCCCTGAATTTTATTTTCCTTATTGGTTCTAGAACTCTGTGATTAGCTATGAATATATCCGGAAATAGTATTTATTTATTTTTTTAAGGGATTCTACAATATAATGACACAGTTGTTTGCAGGTAACTTTGATGTTACTCAGTTTACCAATTAGGTAATGGTTGCTTTTGCAAGTATCTATGTCCAAAGTTTTGAAAACAACCAAGGTTCCCAAGTTGAGTCCAGTTGGAGAAGCTTGTTATGCACAGGCTGTTGATCAGTTAGGAGTCCAGACATATATCCTGTAGTCTCATGATCACCCCTATCTCTCCTTCATCCCTTACAGTCTACATGCCTCCTCTTCTGCATTTTGTTTCCTGGGGCTTTGGGAAAGGGCACAAGTGGTGAGAAAAAGAACAGTATAATTTCTTGCGGATTGTCATTTTGGACTCTAGTTTCCCTTCATGGGTTGACAGCTTTTCCAGTTGATACCCTTTTTTAGTCATACTAACAAAGGCACAAGCTATTGGAAATGTACAGATTTAAGCAGTACAATTTATTATTCAAAGCCTAAGCGTGTAGCATAGACACAGCAATGCTTGGATGGATGCTAATCTCACAAAACTGTTTGGTTTATCTCAAAGGCGTTGACCAAAGTTCTATTATTGTGGTATATAACATCTCGCTATATCACTGAGGAAATAAGCTTGTGGCATCCACTGTGAGTTATTCCTCGCAAGGAGAGAGCTAATAGCCAATTAAGATGTTGAGAATCTCATATTATAGAGCACCGGCTGCCACTGTTGCACAGTATCTTCCAGCTGTTGAGGTGTAGCTGATATGAGGAAGGAGTCTTGCCTTGTTCTCAGGTGAGCGACCTAAACGTTTTGTTGCTATTGCTTTTAGTGCGCACTTTTGCTAATGGACTTCTGGCATTCGAGAGCATAGTTGTATGCTAGGGAGAAGTGAGTTCCATAACATTTTTCAGATGGTTCACACCAGTGTCTTTGACAACAGGAATTACTGCCTTTCCCTTGCATATATCCCACTTATAGGCAAAAGGCCTTATAATTGTTGGGGTGGGGGGGTCTGAGATCCCCTATGCCAACATCTCCTTAGGAAATCAGTTATACCTGCAGTTGTGTATTTCTCAGATTGTTACAAAATTTCCACCCCATTTGTTAGCCTGTGTCTTTAAATTTACAATGTGTCTCTTAAAAACAGTATATACAGTTGATTTTCACTGCCCCTACAGTATGGTAATTTCTGCCATTTACTTTAGTGTTTAATCTGTTTACAATGAACATAATAATCATTTATAAGATTGAGTTTACCATTTTGTCATACTTTCATTTCCTCCTTTGATCTTTGTTTGTTTTTCTTATACTATGTCCTTTGGGGTCAGTTGTATATTTTTAACATTTTATTTTCTGTAGTATTTTCATTTATACTCTCTTTTATTTTTTTCTACTAGCTATATGTCTCTTAAAAATGCTTCTTCATTGTTTGTTGTACGGCTAATAATATGCATCTTTAGCTTTTAAAAGTCTTATGTATAGTATCGTACAGCTTCATATTTTTTACTTAACCCCATTTATTTATTTTTTTTTTACTTTTTTTTTGAAATACCTCATTTTGCCTTCTAAATTAAGAATTTAATCCTTCCCCTTCAACTTATTCCTTATTTGTGCCCCCCAGGGTTTTTTTTTTTTTTTTTACATGTATAACCAATATGGCCCACAGTGTTATACTAGCTTTAAGAATATTGTTTTCAAAGGAAAATTAATGGATAAGAACGTTTTTTTGGTTTTTTTTTGGTTTTTTTTTTTTTTTTTTTTTCAAAAGCTGTGTGGTGTGTGTGTGTGTGTAGTTAAACACTTATGTATCATTTCTTAGTTTTCTTCCTTCCTGAAGATCTAAGTTTTTGTCACTTACCATTTTTGTTCATCCTAAGAAACCTCATCTATAATTTCTTGGAGTATGCTTTTTTCAGGCTGCTTTAGTCTTCCAGGCCTCTGAAAACTTGGTCATATGAACTTATAACAGTGGTGACAGCATATTCAAGACCTGTGCAAACTCAGAGACAAAAGCCACACATAGAACTGAGGAAAGGGGGAGCAGGCCCCAACCTTACCAGAAGAACTATTGGCAACTAATCACTGCTGGGTGAGGGAGAGTTGATCTTCTTTAAGGGAGTGACACTAGGTAGACTGACTAGATCCCAGTGGATGAACTTGCAGTGTATAGGCCTTAACAGGATGCGTGAAATCTTGTGTGGGGTAGGGGAGCTACAGGGGTACAGGTGGTGGAGGAGTCTAAAGATGATTAAGGTGTTTTGTATGAAATGCACAAAAATTCAATAAAAGTATACATTGAGGGAAAAAAGTTTATCTTTCTCTTTGGTTTTAAGCAGTTTGATCATAAAGCAGTTTGATTCAATAAATCTTTGAATTTATTCTTCTTTGGGATATTCTCAACATATTTGGATAAGGAAAATGGTATACTTATTAAATTTAGGGTATTTTAACTATTATTCAAATATTTTTTCTTTCCTCTTACATGGTTCTGTTGGGGTTTTGTTACATATATGTAGGGACTATGAAGTGTTCCTATGGATTTAAAAATATGCTTGATAACGGGGCATGGTGGCCACACGCCTTGTAATCCTAGCTCTTGGAGGTCAGAAGCAGGCAGATCTTCCGTTGAGTTCAAGGCCAGTCTCGTCTACAGAGGAGTTCCAGGACAGTTGGGGTCTACAGGGGAGGACCCTGTCTCAAAAGACCAAAAAAAAAAAAAAAAAAAAAATACTTTTGATAAACTAAACCTTGAACATGTATGTCTAGAGAGCCTTGTATCTCATGAGAAAGTTTATGCAAGAATGCTTGCTGGGGAGTAATCTCTCTGGAATGCCTGTGCTCCCCTAGTTTCTCAGGGGACACTTTGATCTCCCCAAAAGGCATACTTATGGTGATATTACTTTGTTTTATATTTTACTGAACTACTATATCCTAGCTACTTTATTATTGTTCACTGTTCCATAAACATTCAGCTGTAGCTTTAATGAGTATGAAGATAAAAACAGCCACCTATGCTTTTTCCACTCGTGTGTAACCGTGTAGGTCCCTGGTTATTCTCTTAGTTCTGTAATAATCATTCAGGTCCCATGGATTTTCCCCCCACCTCTTCCTATCTCTCCAAGTTCCAGTGTTTCCCCTTCACTCCACCTCCACATCTTGTCATTCTTTAATTTTCCTTTCCTGTAAAAACAGATGCTTAAAATGCTCCCATCTTAAACATAACCCTCCCCCCAAGAAAGAATTTAACTTCTCTACACTATATTTTTAGTTTGACACTAATTTTCCTTAAACAACTGTGACCCTTGAAAGAACAGTCCGCAGTCGTTACCTTCCCTTGCTTATTTCTTTTTGAAACTGGAATCACTATTACATTCCTGTCATTCCACTGCATGCACAATATAAAAGTCCCTGGTTCTGGGGGCTAGAAAAATGGCTAAGCAGTTGAGAGCAGCGTCTGTCTGAAGAGGAACCAGGTTCAAGTCCCAGCACTCACATGGCAGCTGATAACCATCATAACTCCAGTTCCAGGGGGACCTCTTCTGGTCTCCACAGGCACCAGGCATCCATGTAGTACATATATTTGTATGTGCAGGCACTCAGACATACACATAAAAATACCTAAATCTTTTTTAAGTCTGGTTGCCAAATGTAGGGAGAAAAGAAGGGGTTCCCTAGGCCTGGTTTTATTTGATCTAAGGTATTTACTGCCAGTCCCTTCTTTATGAAACCTGATTTCTGAAATGCTGCTCCCCTGATTTTCCTTGTACTCATCCATTCTATTTTATCTCATGTTTGCCCTTCTTTCATCCCCTTAAAATCTGATGCTCTCTAACTCTTATCTCTCTTTCAATGGTATCACCTATCAGTGTGATTTAAATTATGTATACCAGATGATTTAGACTCTCAATTTTCTATCTGCATTTTTGTTTTGAGCCCAAGACTCACTATCATAATCCTATGACAGTCTTACAAAATAGTAATCCCCATGGTTATAGGTGAGGAAACTAAGCCTAAAAAAGTAACCTGTTTGAACTCTAGTACTACTAGTCAGTGAAAAAGCTAAGATTTAAACATTCATTTGAAAATTAAATCATGTCTCTATTATTCTGCTCATTAAATCTTTCTACCCAGCCATACCTAGTATATGAAATATATATATATATTTATATAAATATATATTTCATATCCCATGCTGAATGCCTTATCTGAATTTGATTCTCATTCCTTCCTTTCCAGAGGGATGCAACAATGGAGGGGAGGAAGGACAGAGAGGGGAGAGAGACATAAAGAGATACAGAGAGACAGACTATGAAAACCTGTATTCTCCATCTCAGTGTCTAATTTTCCTTCTTTCAGTTTTCCCAGCCAGAATGTATTATAGGACTTGACATGGATTTCCAACTGTGTCTACATCCTACGGGCCCTTCCAGCCCAAAGGTGCATCATCCTGTGCTTTCTGCTTCTGTCATATGATTGGTTCTCCCTCTTCTCCTCCTTGCTGCTGTCATAGTCCAGAACTTGACCTTGACCTGGATTGCCTTTATCCAGATCCATTCCTTTCAAATTTTCTGACCTGAAGAACCAAGGTTTGTTGTTTTCTGGTTTTTGTTTTTTATTTGTTTATTAAAAACTTTATAATCTGTTGTAGAAATTGTGTATTATATAAAAATTGTTAGAAATAATGAAAACACATGCAGAAATAAGCTTCATTGAATTCAACAGACATGAAATTATTCTGTTAGATTGCAATGAAAATTTTAGAAGCTAATATTCCCTAACTAGTTTGTCTCTCAAATAGGGAGTAAACAGTTTGCAAATTGGTTCTGGCCCACAAATATCAAGAACTCCAGATCATAGTATCTGAGAAAGAAAAATATCTTCAGTTTTCTTAGATTGAGCCACATGGATCTGTGTTATTTAGAAGTGAAAGTTTTCCAGTAGTAGTTTATTGGTTATATAGGTAGCTTCTGTATGTGAATTTAAGAGCTGTCAGGGGGCTGGAGAGATGGCCTAGCGGTTAAGAGCACCGACTGCTCTTGCAGAGGACCTGGGTTCCATCCCCAGCACCCACATGGTGGCTGAGAACCGTCCGTAACTCCAATTCCAGGAGAACTCCAGTTCCAGGGGAATCCGACACCCTCTTCTGACCTCCGTGGCATTGCACGACACGGGTGCACAAACTTACATGCAGACAGCACATTCATACACATAAATAAATAAATAAAATTTAAAAAAAGCTCTCAGAAAATACTCTGCTTCTTTAGAATTCTATTTTTATAAAGGAATGAATCTCATTACAGTATGTACTAATTGTGGTTTAAGATTATAAATTATGCTAAAATTTAAAGTATACTGACTTAAGAATCAAGCCAATATTAAAAAATCGTCTTGAAGTACAGTCTTTTGAGCTATTTCTCATAAAAAGCAGTTTACCCTGATTTGCTATGTTTAAGTGGAGATGTTTATATACATTAAAACTGAGTGCTTCTGGGCCAGTCATGGTGGAATACACCTTTAACCCTAGCACTCAGGAGGCAGAGGCAGGCAGATCTCTGTGAGTTCAAGCCAGCTGGGGTTACAGGGAGACCCTGTCTCAAAAAGACTGGAAAAAAAAAAAAAAACAACCCCAAACTGATTGCTTGTATAAGCAGTAAAATATAGCAGATAGTTTAGTTTGCTCCATTAGTGAAAGAGTATAAAGTTCTACCTAAGTATTAATCTGATGCTATCTTAAATAATAAAAGTAAGTTATCTGAATCCTGGCTGAGTCCTGACCTGACTGAGCAATTCTCCAATTTGATGCTATTAAGTACATTTGCTAATGCTAAATGGTCAACTGTTGACTATGTGAAACCAAGTTCTAAAAGGACAGAATTGAGGACTTAGAATGCCCCAGTAGTACACTGGTTCTCTACCTAGAATTATACATTTACTGAGTAAAACCCCTAATCTCACCTCATGGGAGGTGAAAATGTCAGAAAAGTTAAGACTTTATTAAGGGCATAAAACAGTTTTTGAAAATATCTTGGCAGTGCTTGCTCCATGAACAAAGTGATCCCCAAACACAAATATCCTCTGAAACAAACCATCACAAGCAAGGCAGCACTACTGACTGCTGAGGAAATTAAATTCTTTTTTTTTCCAAAGCCAATTTTTTTTATTGAAGCTCTGTGCATTTCATACAAAATTACAAATCAAATCTAGATCCATGTCTCCCTCTCTGCCCCCTCACCCCATCAGAGGGAAATTAAATTCTTATGATAGGATATTATAACCTCTGTTTTGTACACAGACTATTCACTGGAGATGGGTAGACAACCACTTAACTAAATCCACACCTATAAAATTAGTAAAAGTTTTGCTCAAATAATTGGGGGGGGGGATTTTTGATACAGGCTCTCCCTGTGTCCCCAGCTGAGCTGGAATTCTATATAGACCAGGCTGGCCTTTGAACTCACAGAGATCCACCTGCCTCTGCCTCCTGAGTGGTGGGGTTAAAGGTGTGCACCACCACACCTGCCTTTTATTTTTTATTTATTTATTTATTTATTTATTTATTTATTTATTTATTTATTTATTTTGGTCTTTTTGAGACAGGGTCTCCCTGTAGCCTCAGCTGTCCTGGAACTCACTCTGTAGACCACGCTGGCCTTGAACTCACAAAGATCCGCCTGCCTCTGCCTCCCAAGTGCTAGGATTAAAGGCGGGCGCCACCACGCCCTGCTCACACCTCCCTTTTAAAGAAATATTTCAAGATAGTATAACCTTTACAAAGTTCAGGATGGAGAAAGAATTTGAGAAAGGTCACCTTATTGCTATTTCTACACTTCCTAAAAATAAAATGGGTCAAAGTACAAAAATTTATTCTTAAAAGGAAAATTTAGGGGGGAAAAAAAAGAATGTCTTTTCTTGATTTACATTGTAGAAAGTTATATTATGCAATAATAGGTGTTTACAGATGAACTGAGATAGAAAAAGCAAGTGATGACATTCAGGCAGAAGGAACTGAGAGAAAAGGGCCTGTGGGAAGAGAATCAGTGTAGCAGCCTGGCTTGTTCTCAGAAATGTGAATCTGTTTGTATGGCTTCAACATACCCAGGTCTAGTGTGATTGGGGGTGGGAGGCTCTAATTAATGCTTCTGAAACTTAATAAGCACATAAATCGCTAGAGGAGTTATTGAAATTCATATACCAGAAGGAAGGAATCTGCTTTTGTAAGAAGCTGCAATGCAATGGTAGTCTGTCGTTCCTAAATTGTGCTTTGATTTGCTCAACTCAACTTTATTCTAATATTTATGAGTGCTTTTATTACATGAGTTATGAGTTAGCACTGTTTAATTACTATCTATGGAGCACTACATTTCTAGGAAGCTGGATATTAGGTAGTTATTAGAAGTTTTGCTGTGCTGATAGTGAAATAAAACTTTCAATAATTTAATTGGCAGAGGCCAAATGGTTAAAGACTCTCAGCTATCATTAAATTAATGTGAGCAGGAAGATGCAATAAAGTGATGGAAAAAGTTTAAATTTGAATTTTTTTAAATGTTAGCTTAAGTATCAATCATAGGACTGAATTTCTGTATGGTTATAAAAATAAATTAAGCCATTTCTGTTTGTTTTTACATACCCAATATTAAGTGTTTGCCACTGTAGAATTCTGAGCATTAGAAATGATACCGAATGATACTGAAAAGTGCTTTGTAGGAAAAGGTTATTGGTGATTTCAATTTGATAGTTCTTTAGATCCCTTAAAAGGTAAAAAAAATTATGATATTTATATATAGTTGAATGATTTAAGAGCAGTCGATAGATATCTAACATTATATGCCCTTCTACTTCTTAAGACCTTTTACTTCAGTGATTCTTTGCAGGCAGGAGAGGTGATTCTTAATAGTTTGGAAAAGCTCCCAGCACTTCCCCACTCCAGGGTCCACTGAGGCTCACTGTTTACAGTTTATGTTTTACAGATGGGAGTATGCTATACTTGTGACTGTTATGAATAGGTGAAAAACAGATTGAATTTTAGTTTTATCTACATTTTGGAGATTTTTTTTGTCTTATGTTACTGTCTTTTGCTTACCAAAATTTCCCATATAAATTTGTTATGTTGAGTGTGTTGTAAGGCAGAACTACCCATATCCTGGGGAAAACATTGGGCCATCATATTATTTAGGCACCATTTAAGCACAGAAGGAAGCAGACTAGAGGTATGCCCCAGGAGAATGAGACTTGGGAAGAAGATGCACAAAGACCTTGCAACCTAGTTTGAGTATTGTGGCCAGGAATTCTGGGCTTCAGGAGCCTAACCCCAGAAGACAAAGAACATTCTTTGATCTCAATCACTCCTTGCCTTGTGGGGATAGACACAACCAGAGGCATGCCAGACCAGAGACCCAGGATATTGGGTAATATTGTATTAAAGAAATTCCTTGCACGTGTGGGTTTGAATAAAAAAAAAAAAAAAGAAATAAAAAGAAATTCCTTCTAGGCGTGGTGACGCAGGCCTTTAATCCCAGCACTCAGGAGGCAGAGGCAGGTTAATCTCTGAGTTCAAGGCCAGCCTGGTCTATATAGTGAGCTCCAGGCCAGCTGGGACTAAAGGAAAATCCTGTATCAAAAAAGACCAAAAAAAGAAAGGAAGGAAGGAAGGGAGGGAGGGAGGGAGGGAGGGAGGGAGGGAGAGAGAGAGAGAGAGAAAGAAATTCCTGTGAAATTTCAGCTCTCTTTAATTCTTTAATATTAATCTATTTATTTAGCTTTTTTTCCCCCTTTCCTGGCTCTGTTATGTCTAAGAAACATTGTGTTTAGACTCCCCCTCCCTAATTCTGTCTTGTCTTTATTTATTAATTTTTTTAGATCGACTTCAACTCCCAAGGAATATGATTGAAAACAGCATGTTTGAGGAGGAACCAGATGTGGTGGATTTAGCCAAAGAACCCTGTTTACATCCTCTGGAGCCTGATGAGGTGGAATATGAGCCCCGAGGTTCCAGACTCCTGGTACGAGGTCTTGGTGAGCATGAAATGGATGAGGACGAAGAGGATTATGAGTCATCTGCAAAACTGCTGGGCATGTCATTCATGAACAGAAGCTCAGGCCTTCGGAACAGTGCGGCAGGCTACAGGCAGAGTCCTGAGGGGGTTTGTTCAGTACCTTCTGCAAGGACCTTAGTAGTCTGTGTTTTTGTCATTGTGGTTGCTGTCTCGGTAATCATGGTGATTTATCTACTGCCTAGATGTACATTTACCAAAGAAGGCTGCCACAAAAAAAACCAATCAACAGGAATAATTCAGCCATTTGCAACAAATGGGAAATTGTTTCCATGGGCACAAATTAGACTTCCCACTGCCATTATGCCTCAGCGCTATGAACTTGATCTACATCCAAATCTAACCTCAATGACATTCAGGGGTTCTGTGAAAATTTCACTTCAGGCTCTTCAGGCCACATGGAATATTGTTCTTCATAGCACAGGACATAATATCTCAAGAGTGACTTTTATTTCAGCAATTTCAAGTCAAGAAAAACAAGTAGAAATCCTGGAATATCCATATCATGAACAAATTGCCATTGTTGCCCCTGAAGCCCTTCTACCAGGGCACAATTATACCTTGAAGATAGAGTATTCGGCAAATATATCTAATTCTTATTACGGGTTTTATGGCATCACTTACACAGATAAAAGTAATGAGAAAAAGTATGTAAACCTCTTAAATGGTTCTTATTCTATGTTCTCCTGATAAAACTTCTATAATTTCTATAATGTAGATCCCTTTGCTCACAACAGAGAGATTTCGTACACTTAAAAATTTAAGTGTGAAAAATTGAATGGTAACATGGAAGAATATACTCTTCAAAACTTCGAGCATATGTTAAGAGTGAAGTGAAAGTAGGTGTGTGCTGGCGGAAGGGAAAAGGAAAATTATATTTTCCATCACAAAAACTTTATCTTGAGCTTTTCGTATTTTGTGAGACAAATGTAATTTTTATCCCTTTATGAAGTTTCTTCATGAGAGGTAGAATGAGGCCTGGTATGGGTTATTCCTTAAGACCCATTTTCTAGCTGACATGAAGAGCTTTTAGGAGGTACTTACTGAGATGGAGAAACAAGTTGTGAAATGTGGTATGCATATACAGTCTGACTGGATTCCTCATGTAAACTTTAAAATCCTAGGAAAAAAATCCATCTCAAAACAAAACAGCGAAGACACAGTATAAAAGTATTCAACATTCCATTTGGATCACATATTGTTTAATCTTCATATGGTATAGCTGGATTTTGTGGAAAGAGGCAGTATAGAGTACTATAAGTTATTCATAACAGTGACAGTGTTATGCTCTCTGTGTGTAGTCTCTTTATATTTGCCTTATGCTATTGGAACATTCTCATAGTCCTTTGTAGACCATGTATAAAGTATTGACACTAGCCATTTGTTTAATGTATATTAATATATTATTGTTATGTTCATTTTTCCAAAGACTTTATTTTTAATTCATTGAAAGAAAAAAATATTTTCAAAAAAGTAACTTTCACCATCTGAAACAAAAAGAATTTGTTCATTTTTCTTCACCCAAGGGGCAGGTTTAACTAGCTGTAAAATTCAGTTTCTTTTTCTTAACTGTTTGTCAAACAATGGAAAGTTCATTTTTCTTCCTTCTCAGTCATAAAAAAAAATGCAAATACAAATGGGTTATTTTCAAGTTCAAGGCTGCAGCCTTTTGCTGGGGGGAAATACCAAGAGCTGCAGTAGCTTTCTTTTTACTTATCAAATTGTGCATCTTTTTATACATTTGAGAGATTTACACAGGTTTGATTTGATTTTTTAAAAATATAGTCAAATTTTAATAATATTTTATTAAGAATTTCTGATAAATGTCTATTTCTGTTTTTTATATAGTTTAAAAATAACATGCTATATCTGTATATTTTCAGTAATTGAGTGATATCTGAAATAGAACACAAATTTGTGATTGTAATGGCAGACTAGTAGTTCTTAGCTTTAGTTGTATTTCCATAATCTGCATCATTCCTAGGAAGCATGCACACCCACTCACGCACATACACACACACACACACACACAAATGTATATATTTATGTATAAAACAGAATATTGCAAACAGAACTTTGAGACAAGCCCTGAAACTATCTCATTTAATTAGATTATTGCCTGGACCTGTTAGTACATAATGGGAAGAATAAATGTTATGCAGTTTTTGTTAGTATGAGTTTGTGTTAATTCTTGGTAATGGCTGGGTTGAAGTGTTACATATGCTAGAAAAATGGAATATGAATCTATAAAATTAAGAAATAGAGAATTTAAAATAATAATTAAACTTTTAAATTAACAAACAGAATGCAAATTCATTGACCTGACTGTGAAAATTAAGGCCCCACATGATTGTCTGTCTCGGTAGAAGATATGTTTGGATCATTTATACCTCTTAGAGTATCTGAAAACTTCATCCTAAGCATGCACACATGTATGCGTGCATCTGTCTGTCTATCTGCCTGTCTGCCTGTCTGTCTCACTTGCAACTTTACTTTATTCTATTGGAAACATTTACACTACCCCCCCCACTATAATTAGAATAAATATTTAAACTGGTAAAATAATTAGGGGATGTATTTCTTGTTGCTAGAAAAGTTACAGTGTCTTTAAATGTCAGGTGCTTTGTATAGAAAGTGCTTGTGGTCAGCAAGCACTTTTATCTACTTTCCATACTGCTACCAGTTTAGTCTGTGCCTATGCTTATCTTTGTACTTGTTTCCATAAGCACAGGTGGTCATGTTGGCCTTTGGCTTATAGTCCTTCCATAGTTACCTGTTTCTAGCATGATGTAGTTCAAGAGCTTGTCTGGCTTTTTTTTTTTTTTTCTTTCACAGCTCTTACTCTCCTCCGATATTGAACTTTGTATTTCCTTAAAATCTGAAGATAGTAATGGCCATTATTCACTGGGCACTAAAGTGCTAGAAACTGCCCAGAGAATTTTATGTTTTAGTGTTCTATCCCATCAAACTGCTAAGAGATGCTAATATATTCATTATAGCCAAGGATAAGGAGGCACATAAAGTATGATCTGACAAGGCTGTCATGTAGCAGAGAGGGAGCTCAAACCCACAGTTCTTAGCCACTGGGTTTAAGTGCTTCCTTAGCTAACACCTCTTTTCTTTTGTACATTGTTTCTTCCAGTGCTTAGCATTCATTTAAATCAACTCTAAGCTAATTTCTAACTGTCTTCAGCAGGGCTTGAGGAAATGCTGTAACAAGTATTTATGAAAGGAAATATACTCACCAGAAAGAATATGCTTCAAGTATTCAGAATAGAGAGCATTGCATCTTCAAGAAACAGACCTCTCAGAGACTTTTGTGTGAAATAATTATTATTGCATCTCTTTTAACAATAATCTAAGGTTTACTTGTCTTAGAAGGTTATGATCTAAAGCCAGGGATGGTGGTATGTACCTGGAGTCCCAGCACTTGGAGATAGAGGTAAGAGGATCAGGAACTCAAGGCATGTGTAGATAGATAGCTAGAGTTTGAGGCCAGCTTGGGCTACAGAAGACCCTACCTCAAACAAACCAAAACAGAGAACAATTATGATGTATTGTTCATGTTTCAGGCTGTCTGTAGAGTGTACCAGTTCCTTCCAGCATCTTCAAGCTCCAGCAGCATTTGTTTCTATCCTTTGATCCCACTGTTGTGCTCTCACTGTTTTGATATGATTTGCAGCCTAAAAGTACCTGTCAACTTTAGAGACCTCTGCCTCTCTCAGTAAATTGTGAGTTCTTTAAAGGCTGATATTGTAATCTATTTGTCTTACCATCCTTACTACTTTGCAGGATGTCCTATCTAGTAGATATTCAGTAAATATTGCATTGAATTTGCATTTGTTTTAGGTACTTTGCAGCAACTCAGTTTGAACCTCTGGCAGCAAGATCTGCTTTTCCTTGTTTTGATGAACCAGCATTTAAAGCCACATTTATCATCAAGATCATAAGGGATGAGCACCACACTGCTTTATCTAATATGCCTAAGGTACTGTTCTCTTCTGGGAAGGTAAATTCTATGAGTGGCTATCTGTCTTTAAAAACCGTTGGATTCCTCTCAACTATGCTTTTGAAGGAATATTTACAATCATATATAAATACTCTTTCTGAAAATAGTTAAATAAAAGTTGAAACAAAGTCTTAGGAGAACCCAGAGGAGTTTGACTGTGTCGGTAGGGGTATGAAGTTGTTTTACTTGAAAGTTGTTCAGGTAGTAATATTTTGAACCAGTACAAGGTCAGTGATGTTTCCTGGGACATAGTGGATTTGCTACTCTACACAGTGTTATTTGATAGTGTTATTGATTCTTCTTGGTGTTCTGGCCAATGAAAATTTGACATAGTTGTCATTTGGAAGTTGACAAGAAGAGCAGGAAGCCTCTTTCTTGATTATTAGCTATGCATGGGAAGTATTGGGGATACGACCAAGTAGAGTTTTATGTGCAACAGAATGTAGGGTTGCTTTTATATCTACCTGAGTGGCTATGTGCAGTCTCTGGTGCTTCCTTGAGCCTGTGTGGCTAGGGTAAGGAGCAGCCACAGCCAACAGGAAATAGAGCCCACTCCTATAGTGAGCAGACAATATGATCTTTCCTTAACCAATATACCATTGTCACAGCTCCAATCCTAGCTAACTTCCTTACTTTAATCATTTTCTAAAAGTTGGGCACCTGCTTTCCTAGTATCTCAAAACACAAGTTGATTCTTGGATGGAAAATGCTGTGTATTATTGGTATTCTTCATCTTATGTCTGCTGAAGACTTCTCCAGTGACACCTTTGATTTCACCAAGCTTTCTCGGACTCTTCCTTTGAGCAGTGTGTCATACAGAGTGATATCTTAGCTGTAGTTCCTTCTTCTTAAAGTGGAATCTCCTTAGGTCATTGGGGATAGGAAAGTGACGGAATTTTTAAATGAAGAAAGAGAACCTAGCTGTGTCTTATTTAATTTATTTAGTGCTATGTTGGGGTTTCTACTGTTCTTAGTATGTCTCTTGATGAAGGGCCAGGCTTTCTCCAAAAACTTGTGTTGAGAGGTTAAAATATATAGTTATTCTCTACATGAAATTTTAGTTTCTCAGTCTGTTTGTCATTAGTTCATGTAATTATAGACTCATCTTTTCTCTTTGCCTATAGAAGTCCTCAGTCCCTATTGAAGCTGGACTTCTTCAGGACGAGTTTTCTGAAAGTGTGAAGATGAGCACATACCTGGTTGCATTCGTTGTTGGGGAGATGCGGAACCTGAGTCAGGATGTAAATGGAACCCTGGTATGTTGGTGCGGCTTGAAAGCCCATTTATGATAGGCTAAATGAAATTTTTAGAAAACCTTTATTTACTTACCTGTGTGTATTTTTTTTTTTCTTTGAGACAGGGTCTCCCTATAGTCCCAGCTAGCCCGGAACTCACTCTGTCGAACAGGCTGGCCTTGAACAGAGATCTACCTGCCTCTGCTTAGGATTAAAGGTGTGTGACATCACGCCCAGCTTAAAGACAGTTCTTAGCTGCCATGTGGGTGCTGGGAATCAAACCCGGGTCCTCTGCAAGAGCAGTAGGCACTCTTAACCACTGAGCCATCTCTCCAGCCCCATTTGTATTAATGTTTTGCTTGCATGTATGTAAGTACATCCATGTCATGAAGTGCCCACAAAAACCAAAGCAGGTATGTTAGATCCTCTAGAGCTGGAGTTACAGATGGTTGTGAGCTACCATGTGGGTGGTGGGAATTGAACCTGGCTCCTCTGCAAGAGCAACCAGTGCTCTTCACTGCTGAGCCATCTCTTTTTTTAATGATTTCTGATGATAGTCTTATGAGGACAAGCTTTTAGGACATTTTATACTAGAAATGCTACTCTTGCTTAACTCTTATTTACTGCTATTCCTTTAATGCCCAAAAGCCAATAATTTTCAAGTTTCTTATTGTATGAGAACTCTAATATCTTATTATTAGACTTCCAAATTATTCTAAAATTCCTATAACTTTGCTGCATGACATGGTGGTCACTAGCCCTATGTAGCTATTTAGAGTTAGTCTAAAATTAATTAAAATTTAAAAATATCTTCCTTGGTTTTACTTAGCCATATTTCAAGGCTATAGAAGCATTTATGTGGCTATTGACTATAATATTGTAAAAATGAGATGATTACTCTTTAAAAAAGTCTTTTTTTTGAGACAGGGTCTCCCTTTAGTCCCAGGTGGCCTGGACTCACTATGTAGACCAAGCTGGCCTTGAACTCCCAGAGATCCCTCTGCCTTTGCTCTTTAAAAAAACTCTTAGAAGCCTGGGTGTAGCTCAGCAATATTGCCTATGTTGAAGCATGTGTGTTTTAGTGTCCAAAACCAGAAGAAGGGTCAAAAAGCAAGTCCTGCCTGAGTATATTTATAGAGAATGAGTAAGATTGCTTAACTTTAGGGACCAGGTTATGTACATTTTGTCAAAATTGATTGCCTAATGAGGCTTCTTTGTTGTTTTGTTATTAGTATCTATCTGTAAATGATTATATGATTTAACATTATTTCATAGTAAAGACTTTACAAAGCTAATCTGTCATATACTGATGATATAGGAGAAAAGACTTTTTTTATATATATTTTTTTTATTTTTATTTTTTTTAACAAATCTAGACCCGTGTTCCCGCCCATCCCCCCACCCCGCCAGAGCTCATGCATTCTGCCAAACATGCTTTTCATCTCTTTCTCAGTCTTTCTTAATATTCTCCATGAGGAAGTTGACTGTTTTGAGCAGAAGTTCACTGTTTCGTCAGTTCTTTGATGCAGTCCTTTCTGTTGTTGTTGTTGTTGTTGTTGTTGTTGTTGTTCCAATAGGCATTATGCCCAACTGCTTTGCACAAAAGCTCAGGGGGCCCTACACAAAAAATACTTACAACTAGGTAGTTGGCACTAGCATCCACAGATGAGGGATACCATTCGTTGTTTGTTTTTCTGGGACTGTGTTACTTCACTCAGCATGATGTCCTCTAGCTCCAGCCATTTTCCTGCAAAGCTCATGATGTCATCTTTCTTTACTGCTGCATAGAACTCCATTGTGTAGATGTACCACATTTTCTCTATCCACTCATCAGTTGAGGGGCATTTGGGTTGGTTCCAGCTCCTTGCTATTGTGAAGAGAGCTGCAATAAACATGGCCGTGCATGTATCTCTGCAGTGGGGTAAGTCTTGAGGGTACATACCCAGGAGTGGTATGGCTGGGTCAGGTGGCAAGTTCATTCTAAGTCTTCCAAGGGTTCTCCACACTGCTTTCCATAGTGGCTGTACGAGTTTACATTCCCACCAGCAGTGGATGAGTGTTCCTCTTTCCCCACAACCTCTCCAGCACTTGGTATCATTTGTTTTCTTGATCCTAACCAGTCTTATTGGAGTAAGATGATATCTTAAAGTGGTTTTGATTTGCATTTCCTTAATGATTAGTGATGTTGAACACTTCTTAAGGTGTTTCTCAGACATCTCTAATTCCTAACTTGTGAAGTCTCTGTTCAGCTCTTTGCTCCATCTATTGAGCGGGTCATTTGTTTTCTTTTTTCTTTGTTTTTTGAGTAGTTTATATGAAAAGACTCTTTAAGCACCTACTTCCTCCTTTCCTTACCTTCCTGTCCCCCCTCTCATCTACTATGCTGGCTTTATGCTGCCTTTAGAATTACAATGAAATTCATCCTTTTGATATTTAAGGCCTTCCTTATTATATTCAGCTATATTTTCAAATTGTTCCAATGTGACTTCTTCAGTATGTTAAAGTAATTTAGTATTCACATATAGACCTCATGCCTATATATGTCTGCATGGCGGGAAGAAAAGCTGAGAAGGAATTTTAGGTAACTTTTGGGGGGAGTAGTGGCTCTGATTTATTTTGGTTATTAGCAGCATGATTTGTATCTCCCCGGCTTGGAATCTTTTTCTATACAATTTACTAACTAAGCATTCTAATCCTCTCTAAACTTCACTTTCCAGGAGTATCATATTATGTGCACATGCACACACACACACACACACACACAAACCCTACTTGTACACATAGATATATGCATATACATTTAGAAATAGAGCATACACCTTTCCTTTTTTCCATATGTAGCTATATTGTGAAATCCTTTGTAGGCCAAGAAATATAATCCCAAGTTTAGTGCTACTAAATGCTAAATGTGTTCTTAAAAAATAGCATGTAACTAAACAATCATTTTCTAATTTTCTTTTTTATTAGGAAATGGAAAGGAGTGCACTTTGTATTAGCAGCTGTACTAGTTTTCACATCTACAAGCATCTTTTTATTTTATAAAATGATGGTGGCCATGGGATTACCCCTATATTTCTGATGTGAGCACAGTGTCTCAAAGAGGTTACATGATTGACCTAAGATCACGGAGTCCATAACGGATAGTTTCACTTTCTACCACAATGTGTTGCTTACTTCACCCAATAACATTAATAACTTGTGTATGTATAGTGACTAGAAACTCAAAATGTGACATGTAATAAATTATTTTTGTTCTGCTAAGAAGTTGAAATATAGTTTCTATTTTGTAATATTGGGCAGTAGATCTATTTAACAGAGTAAAGAATAAAGAAGTAGAGTTTTATAGGGATGCTTATCAACCAACTAAACATGTTAAAATTGTATTACTATATAGGTTCTGTTTGTTAGTAGAGACTGCTTTACTATCAAAGCCTTGAAGAACAGGACTCGGAGATGTAGTTATAGCTCATTGGTAGAGCACTTGCCTGACATGAGCAAGGCCTTAGGACAAATATCCTTAAATTTTTCTGTTTCCTCGGTAAAAAGGTGAAAGATTCATTTGATCTAAGGAGAAATGAGAATCTGTCTCCCTCCCTTCAGGAATTCCAAAAGTACCTACAATTGTAGGACAGTTGTGAAATATGTTGCTTTATGTTTCTCTTGAGGTTTTGGTTTTATTCTGTTTTGTTTTCCTGCTTCCTGCTTTCATTTTTGTCATAGATGTAGAATATATTTAATCGTGGTTAATCAGAGGTGAATACCACATCTGATAATTTAGTATTTAAATACAACCCTCACCAGGTGTGGTGGCGCATGCCTTTAATCCTAGCCCTTGGGAGGCAGAGGCAGGCAGATCTCTGTGAGTTCAAGGCCAGCCTGGTCTGCAGAGTGAGTTCCCGGACAGCTGGGGCTACAGGGAGACCCTGTCTTGAAAAGACAAAAAATAAATAAATAAATAAATAAATAAATAAATAAATAAATCAAACCCTCACCAGTATTTTTGATGTGGCTACAAATTTAATTTCCCACATTTAGTCATAGACATGCTTTTGTTCAAAATTTCAACTAAAAAAATGTCTACATCAAATATCTTTCAGTCATCTTCTCACTCTACACATTCAATATTACTCCCCTCTACTGCCATCTCAATTATTAGTTATTGGGAATAGATTCAATATTGGCCGTCTTTATTTTAGGAATTTATGCTTTTTGCCTGTTTTAGGAAGGCCAGTATTTTTTTTAATTTTATTTATTTATTTTCTATGTGTATGAATGTACTGTCTGCATGTAGGTTTGTGCACCCGTGTCGTGCAATGCCGTGGAGGTCAGAAGAGGGTGTCAGATTCCCCTGGAACTGGAGTTCTCCTGGAATTGGAGTTACAGACAGTTCTCAGCTGACATGTGGGTGCTGGGGATCGAACCCAGGTCCTCTGCAAGAGCAGTTGGTGCTCTTAACCGCTAGGCTATCTCTCCAGCCCCCAGTATTTTTTAAAATTGTATTGTTGCAGCTTCTGGCATATTCTCTTCTTTAGATCTTACATTAATTATTGTATTGCTTTTGTGGGCATAAGGTTTAATTTTACTTTTTTTTTTTTTTTTGTCTTTTTGAGACAGGGTCTCTCTGTAGCCCCAGCTGTCCTGGAATTCACTATGTAGACCAGGCTGGCATTGAACTCTGGCCTCTGCCTCCCAAGTGCTTGGATTAAAGGCGTGTGCTACCACACCAAGTTTAATTTTACTTTTATTAACTTGTTTTTATTTTTGTTAATTTAATGACCAGATAAGTTAAACCCACCAAATCTGCCATTCCTCAGCCTTAAGAATTAACCAGGGATCTTCACATCTGTAGTTTAATATCTCTCATAAAGTCCTTGAATAGATGGCCTGGGTACCAATTGACTTTCAACAGTTGACATTTAACAATGTTTAGAATTTTTGTTTGTCATTTTCATTTTTCTCTCATTTTTTAACACAGGGGCTTAGGCATGCTAAACACTTACTTTACCAATGTGCAGTACCCCCGAGCTCCCATTCAACAGTATTTAGAGTTCTCTTACCAGCCTAGAATGCTGTTTAAGACATTTTTTTCTTCTGGGACTAGTATTGTAGACCTGTAACCCCACCTACTCTGGAGGCTGAGGCAGTTACAAGTTCAAGGCCTGCCCGAGCTATAGAGTGAGTTCAAGGCACAGCCTAGGGAACTTAGCGAGACTGTCTCAAAAGTAACAGTGGTAGATTGCTGGCCTAACATGCACAAGGCCACAGTTTCAGTCTCATGACCACAGGATGGGAAAAAGACATTTCCAAAGAGATCCTGTGTTTTCTGCTTATTTTACACTGTTTTCTTATTGCTAAATTTTTTTTTTTTATTTTGTGTGTGTAAGTGCATTGCCTGCGTGTAAGTTTACCCATGCCCTGCAGTCATCACAGAGGCCAGAAGAGGGTGTCAGATGCCCTGGAATTGGAATTGTAGACAGTGATTAGCTGACATGGGGATGCTGGAACCCTAACCCAGGTCCAATGCAAGAGTAGCCAGTGCTCTTAACTGCTGAGCCACCTCTCCAGCCACCTCTCATTCTTATAATAAGTATAATGATCAGGTGCTGTATCTGTATTAAAGAAAAACACAGTGCATGTTCTTTTAAGGAAAAGAAAATGAAGTAGAGAAGAAAAAGTCTAAATTATCTTTTTCTTTAACCATTGTAATTCAAAATTGGGAATAATTGGATCCTTTGGTCAGATTTCAGTTTCTCTTACAGTAACATAATTTTTTTTTTTTTTTGGTCTTTTCGAGACAGGGTCTCCCTGTAGTCCCAGCTGTCCTGGAACTCGCTCTGTAGACCAGGCTGGCCTTGAACTCACAAAGATCCGCCTGCCTCTGCCTCCCAAGTGCTAGGATCAAAGGTGTGCGCCACCACGCCCGGCAGTAGCATCATATTTATCTGATGTATGCATTTATCTCAAGTTTAAAGAAAGGAGGGGAGAGAATTAGTATTTAATTAGTGTGCCACTCTCTGTGCTTTCCCTGTGAGCATGTAGCCAGGAGTGAATAGGCAAGGTGGGCATGAATCTCCCCTTCCTTCAGTTGGGTTTAGTTACTATGTTTTACTCCTGGTGTGAGTGTCTCATAATATGATTGCTTTTTGTATTACATGATCCATAAACACAGGCTAACAACTGAAATATAATGAACAAACAAACAAGCTGCCCTAGCATTGAAAGAGAAGCTAGCTGGCCATACTTACTGAAGGAGAATATTATTGCTTTCTAATCAGTCTTTCCATAATACAGTTTTAATAAATATGCAGCTTCTGCCTTGTATGTTACCTTTAGAACTAACTCAGCCTGATTCCTCATGTGTAGGGCATAGTGGATGACCAGCACAATAATAGATGGTAAAAGGATTAACACCTTATTTTTATCCTTTTGATAATTTACCATCTTCAGAGTTCCTAAGTAAGAATAACTAACTGTAGGTAGAGGGAGAGGAAGAATGTAGAATTAGATGAGACGGTGCTTATAAATTGCTATAACATGACCCATGCCTGTTTATACTGGTTTATTTGAGATATTGTAATAGCTTAAAAAAATAAAACCAGGGGCTAGAGAGATGGCTCAGCAGTTAAGAGCACCGACTGCTCTTGCAGAGGACCCGGGTTCTATTCCCAGCACACACATGGCAGCTAAGAACTGTCTTTAACTCCAGTTCCAGGGGAATCTGATGCCCTCTTCTGACCTCTGCAGCATTGCACAGCACAGGTGCACCAACCTACATGCAGACGGTAGACTCATACACATAAAAAATAATAAATAAATTTAAAAAATGGTTTAAAAAATAAAATTTAAAAAATCAAACCAATAAGAAGGGGGGTTTGTGAACATGGTTTTATATATATATATACACACACACACACACACACACACATATACACACACACACACATATACACACATATACATGGTTAAGACTTACTCTCTGTGGACAAAAAGAACTATAAACTAGAGTTTCTTTCCTAAGAGTTTATATGATACACATTCTTAAGTATGCTGTCCCAGCAGTGCTCAGCTGTCATGGCATTTTAAATTATACTTATTTTTACATCATGCATGCATTCTTCTCTTTAGGTTTCTGTATATGCTGTACCAGAAAAGATTGGTCAAGTTCACCATGCATTGGACACCACCGTGAAGCTCCTTGAGTTTTATCAAAACTACTTTGACATTCAATACCCACTTAAGAAATTGGGTAAGAATTAAATGATGCCTTTGATTTTCTTTTCCTTTTTTAATTTTTTAAATTTTTTGACAGGGTTTCAATATGCAACCCCAGCTGGCCTAGAACTCATAATTGCAAACCAGGCTGCCTGCAAGCTCATAGATTCACATGCCTCTGACTCCTGAGTGCTGAAGTTAAAGGCTGTGCCACCATGCCCAGGTCTTTGATTTTTATTGAAATTTATAACCAAGATTTGTTTTGCAAATAGTTTTTAGAAAGATCATTTGCCAGATTTTAAAATTAGGAGCTGGAGAAATGGCTTCGCAGTTAAGAGCACTGGCTGCTCTTGCAGAGGAACCCAGTTTGATTCCCAGAACCTACATAGTGGTTAACAACTATCCATGACTCCAGTTCCAGGATATCGGACGCCCTCTTCTGACCACTGTGGGCACTACATATCACCGGTGCACCTACCTACATGCAGGCAGTACACTCATATACATAAAAAATAAATAAAATATTTTAGAAAATATTATTTTAAAATAAAACCAAGAGACAGTGTTAATACTGTAAAATTTGTATTCGTTAAGATTATTTTGATTCTGTGAATGTCTCTGAGCTTGGTGCTTAATCTACTTAGATGAATAACAAGTTCATGAAGCTATTGGAATTTGCTTAGGGATGTTTTTGACAAACTCTTAACTTCCAAGAAATTATTGTTTCAGATAATAAAAGCAGCATATTTGGGGGCCAATAAAAGCAAGAGGATTTAAGTTCTGTTCAATGAGAACCTGTCCCTGGAGAGGGTGATGGGAGTTGGCCTAAACTTTGTCCTCCTTGCTCTTCTAGGAAGTTGACTCATTGTGGGGGAATTAGGTTTTGTCTTTGGTTTTTGTTTTTGTTTTTGTTTTTGTTTTTGCTTCCTTGGCTTGGTTGGTTGTTTTATTTTGTCAGGATACAGTGAAACTGTTATACTGAAAGGATCTGCTCATGTCTTCTCACCTAACAGCTAGGTAGAGAGCATGTAGATGTAGAAAAAAGGAAAGTTCCATGTGTTACAAAGTATGAAGAACTCACTGCCTTCCTTGGGTAAGGTAAGGTATCTTGACTCAGTGAGAGAGTTCTTTAGAGGAGAAGTTGATCTCTTATTTCTTGTTGTGTCCAGATTTGGTGGCCATTCCTGACTTTGAAGCAGGAGCAATGGAAAATTGGGGCTTGCTCACGTTCCGAGAAGAGACACTTCTGTATGATAATACTACCTCTTCAGTAGCAGACAGAAAACTGGTCACAAAAATCATCGCTCACGAGCTGGCACATCAGGTATTCAGAACCAGTGTTGTTACAGCTCATACATTGCATCATGTCCGAGAGTTTTAGTAGACATTTATGTTATTAATTATTCAGTATTTTTAGTTTCGCTGTCATGTTAAAAAAAAAATGCTCTTTTAACACAAACTTAATACCCAGAGGAAAATACCATCAGTATAGGACCTTACAGTTTAACTCATTTTCACATCTATTATCTCACATCACAGCTGTTCTAAGGTAAGTGCCAATCCTGTTCTACAAATGTAGAAACTGAGAATCAACCATAATAAATTATTTGTCCAAACACACAGTTCCTAAGTGGTAGCACTGAGCCTTGAAGAATAAGTATATATTCAGGATCTCTTTAATTTCTCCCTGTGCTGGGCCTTGTTTTCTAGACAGTGCTCTATCACTGAGATGATTCCTTAACCCCTGGGATATTTTTCTTCCTTTAATAATATGAATCTGCTTCACATCTGGCAATTACCAACTGTTCAGTGTAACCTTTATAGGGTAGAACCTTCTTCAGTTGCACTATCTTTCTTTTTATTTATTTATTTTTTATATGTATAATTATATTGCCTGCATGGGTACAAGTGCACCTGTGCCATGCAGTGACAGTGGAGGTCAGAAGAAGGCGTTGAATACCCTGGAACTAGAGTTATGGATGGTTGTTAGCTGGCATGTGGGTGCTGGGAATTGAACCTGTGACCTCTGCAAAGCAGCCAGTCCTCTTAACTGCCAAGCCATCTCTCCAGCTCTGAGCTATCTTCCTTTTTGAGACTGTGCTTCCCCGTGTAGCTCAGGCTGATCCCAAATTCCTCCTGCCTCTCCCTCCTGAGTACCAGATTATAGGTGTGGGCTATTTACCCAGCTTTCTACTAACAACTCTTAAATCATAGTTGTCAGGACCAAATTTATTTCTCTATATATTGCTAAAACTGAGTTCTCTGCTAATGTGGTCTCCCATCTCGAGAGTGCTCAGAATAGGGTGAACGAATTCTTTATATAAGACTTCAAAAAAAGAAAGAAAATTATATGTATATATAACTTCCCCAGTCCCAACACCATGTCTCTGTTGCGCCCTGGGTGCGAGGTGCTTTTCCTCAGAGGATGTGGTTTGGGAAGTTGTGAAGTGAAAGAATATGAATAAGGCTAGAGAGTCCTGTAGTCAGTTACTCTCTTCCTCAAACATCATCTGTACCTGACTCTGTGGCCCTTGTAAGGACTACTTGGCAAGCTGGTATACAAGCATATATTCATTGTCAATGACAGATAGTTGTTTTTTATGGAATTTTTTTCTATTATTTCTGGGACCACCCAATACCACTCAGCATATAGATCTTATTCTTTCTTTAGGGCTTACAAAAATTTCCCACTGAACAGATTTTAAGACAGTCCTTTAGAAAAATAAATGATTATAATTCTCCAAAGGGTTTTAAACCAGGCATGGTGGTGCATGCCTTTAATCCTAGCATTTAGGTGGCAGAGGCAGGCAGAGCTCTGAAATTGAACCAGCCTGGTCTACATATTGAGTTATAGGCCAGCTAGGGCTATAGAGGGACCCTGTCTCAAGACAAACAGACAAAAGAGTGTTTTACTACCTAGTAACTTCATCTTTTGCTACCAATGTGAAATAAGCCTCAGGTATATGAAAAGTTGCATTCTCCTTCACCACTTTGTATTTCCAAGTATTTTTAAAGATTATTTGTGTGTGTATGTGTGTCTATGTGAGTGTATGAGCATATGTGTGTATACATGTGCCGGTTCATGACCCTATATGTGTGCATGGAGGACAGAAGAGAGCATCAGGTATCTGTTTCTGTCCCTCCAAGGCAAGGTCTTCTCCTGAACCTGGGGGGCTTGCATCTTGATAAGAGTAGGAGCTGGCAGACCCTAGTGATCTCCTTTTTCTGCCCACCTCAGAGCTGGAGTTACAGGCATTTGGGGGAACATCTGGCAGCTTATTAAGTTGGTGCTGGGATACAAGCTACAGTGTTCATGTTTGCAGAACAAGTGCAATCATGCCAAGCCATCTCTGGAATACCCTCAAGTATTTTAAGCACACACTATTTTAGAAAAAGACTTTTTTTTCCTTATTTCTACTAACTCGTGTATGAAAACATGATTAAAGATTTTCCTGATTTCATTTGTTTATATATTTGCCAACTTTCTGTAGAAATGTTACTTGAATTTTGGGGTGTGTCATTTAATTATCTTCAACTTGGGTGACTGAGGAAAAATATGAAATGCAGACTGTCTGACAAGAAATTCTTTATCATAGAAGCTTCTTGTCATAAATAGTTGTAGATATAGAGGAAAATAATATTACTAACTTGATATTAGAGCAAATAATTTCATTATCTAAGAAGTCTCACTTTTTATGAGATGGCTAAAAACAATCACCCATCCATATACCATGTTGTATAACATGTTTCAAAAATTCATACAGATGTTAATATATTGGTCATCTTTCCTATTTATTTTCTCATTCAATTAATATAAAATATTAGGGTTTTATTTCTAAAATAAGTTTATACAAAAAATTTTAATGTTTATACAGTTTATTATTTTGGATATAGTTTGTACAATTTTTTTTTTTTTTTTAAAAAGGTCTCCCCGTAGCCCCAACTGGTCTGGACCTTGCTGTGTAGACTAGGCTAGCCTCAATCTCACTGAGATCCACCTGCCTCTGCCTCCCCAGTGTTATAGGATTACCCAGCCCAGTTTGTACAACTTTAATAAGTCCTTAATTTTTGGATTATAGTTTCCTTTTAAGATATTTAATCTAGTTATTGGCAGCTAGTCTGACGTTTCATCCAATTTTTAGAAAATTCCTGAGAATGTGCATGTCGTGTTGTTTACTAGTTTGTTTCTCCAACAGTGGTTTGGTAATCTGGTAACAATGCAGTGGTGGAATGATCTGTGGCTAAATGAAGGTTTTGCCACTTTCATGGAGTATTTTTCTTTGGAAAAAATGTTCAAAGAGCTCAGTGGTGTAAGTACAATGTTTCTCTGCCCTACCAGGAATACTAGGAGGAAAAATAGTCAAGGCATAAGTCATATTTACATGTATTTTCTATAATTTTGGGGTAATGAAAATGTTTCTAGAAAACTATAGTAAAATGACTTGTTATTTATATTTGTATTTTTTTGAAATTTGGCAATGAAAGAGTATAATTTTTCATTACATGTAAATTGATAAAAAAAAGAAGTAGTTTGCCCTTCCTGTGTACAAACCACACTTCATCCTATTTCAAAGACTTATCAATCATCCCATTATAGAGAGGCACAATTCTGTGAGTGTTATTAGGGTCTAGAGATATTTCATGTACTTAGAGGTATTCAGATATAGGTCATAATGTGACATATTATTAGAATAATTCAAACATTGTTGGGGAGCTGAGAAGAAAATGAAATTTAGAGTCCTCTGACTATAGGAAAATCTCTCACATAAGAACTTTTTACCCTAAAATTCTGTTATTTACTGTTAAACTTCCTAACGACATTATTCAAATACTCAGAGGAAGTACTCTTATGAAGTTTCAAGTTGAAATTTCTGTGTAGGGTTTGATTAAAAATTGGAAGTAAGTTTTAGTTGGGTTACCAAGTAGGTGGTATAGTTCTCTGCTACTTAATTAAGCAGTAAGATATACAGTTTCACCACTTGGGGGTGCCCAGAGTGTTTAAAACTCTAATATATAGTCTGGAAACTTTTGGCTAACTCTCCTACAATTCTTTCAGTGTAAAAGCTATATTTTAATTTTAAATGACCTCAACTAAGAGAAATGTATATTTTCTTAATAGAAAAGCTGGGCTATATAAAAAAAATTAACATAAGAACCAAGATTCTGTTAAGTTTCAGATTTTATTTTAAGTATATATTTTAACCTTTTTATTTTTTTATTTTTTATTTTTTCTTATTTTTTTTTTATTTATTTTTGTATGTGTTTGAATGTACTGTCTGCATGTAGGTCTGTGCACCCTTGTTGTGCAATGCCATGGAGTTCAGAAGAGAGTGTCGGATTCCCCTGGAACTGGAGTTAAAGATGGTTTTAGCCGCCATGTGGGTGCTGGGGATCGAACCCGGGTCCTCTACAAGAGTAGTCGGTGCTCTTAACTGCTAGGTCATCTCTCCAGCCCCTATTTTAACCTTTTTAGAATATTCATCTTAGAGATCAAGATTTGGTATTTACTTTCTTTAGTAGTAAATTCTTAATTTCACCTTTGTGTTCTTCAGGAAATGCTAATTTTCATGACCTTAGGTCATTAAGTGCATTTTAAAGTTAAGGAATATGTGTATATACTATATTGTCAGTAGCTTATATTCTGAAGTTTAGTGAACCACTATTTTTTTCATACTGTAGTAATTAATATAATTTACATAAATAATTGCTATAATTGCCTTTGCCTTTGCTTTTCCTGATTTCCTCTTTCAATTTTTTTGCTAGTATGAAGATTTCTTAGATGCTCGATTTAAAACAATGAAAAAAGATTCCTTGAATTCATCTCATCCAATATCATCATCCGTTCAGTCTTCAGAACAAATAGAAGAAATGTTTGATTCTCTTTCCTATTTTAAGGTATTGCTTTGCACAAAAAACATGTAACTTCAATAATTAATTTCATTTTTTAGTAAATAGTCTGATTCAGATCAGAGAATAAATGAATATTATATATAGGCATTCTGTCGAACTTTAAACTGTTTAAAATTTAAAGAGTTAAATGTTTAAATTTTGGTCTTTCTGTAATCTTTCTTTTGCTGTGTTCCTCATAATTTCTGTAAGAAGTGTTCAGGCAGTTAACCAGATCCTAATGAAATGTGTCTGTCAAAAGTTCATTTTGTTTTCTATAGATACACAAATAGAATATGTGCTTAGAAGGTCCTGAGCAAGCATCTATTGTATTATTCAGAACTCAGGTATACTCTAGAGTTAAGACCACCAGAACTGTTAAGCAAAAGGAGATTTTAATAATTGAAGATTATTCTTCAGGATCAGAAACCTAGATCCCAGATTTTCAGGTGACAAGTAGAGGCTCTGGGGTCTGGAGAGATGACTCGATGGTTAAGAGCACTGGCTGCTCTTGCAGAGGATCTGGGTTCAATTCTCAGCAGCCACATGATGGTTAACAACCATCATGTTTAACAACCTGTACTCCAGTTCCAGGGTATCTGATAATCTCTCCTGGTTACCACTGCATGACACAGGTGAACTTACATGCAGCAATACATTCATACACATAAAATAAAAAATAATAAAATAGTTTAAAAAGAAAAGTAGAGGCTCTGTTAAGATCCCCATACGTAAGAGAAAAGAGTAATTGAGATATCATTGTTTTTTCACATTTATGTTGAGGGAGGGGTGAATGTTAAAAGTGATTTGCTATCTTATTTTTGGCTGTCAGATTACTTAGCTAATAAATTACTGCACTAGGTAGAGGAGAAAATACATTAAATATATGAGGATAGAATTCATATTTTCAAAAAGCTCAGAATTGTCTGGGGAGTAGTTGTGGAAGAGTAAGAGAGTCAATATATGCTTAAACAGCACAGAGAATTCATGGCTGGGATGTTGAAGAGAGAATCCTTGTCAAAAAATGAGAATTGAAATACCTCTAAAAACACTGGTAAATAGGGACAGGAAGGTCAGGTAGGACAGGAATGGAACAGTTGGTCTGCAAAAGGAAGTCAGGAGTACTGATTATTGGAGCTCAGTGTTTATTCAGAGGTAGAAGCCACTGTGAGTAGGGAAAGATGAGAAAGGTCGGGCACGCTCAGTTGCAGGAGGTTCTGAATGCTCTAAGAAGTCTAGGCATTTTTTTTTTAATTTATTTATTTCTGTATGTGTATGAATGTACTGTCTGCATGCAAGTCTGTGCACCTGTGTTGTGCAATGCCGCAGAGGTCAGAGTGGGTGTTGGATTCCCCTGGAACTGGAGTTCTCCTGGAATTGGAGTTTCAGATGGTTCTCGGCCACCATGTGGGTGCTGGGGATCGAACCCGGGTCCTCTGTTAAGAGCAGTCGGCGCTCTTAACCTCTAGGCCATCTCTCCAGCCCCAGTCTAGGCATTTTTTTAACATAGGAAAATGTCTTGATCAAACTTAATATTTAGAAATTTTTTTAATTTTAAAAAGTTAAATGGATTTCAGTTTCCAAAATGGATTTCAGTGAGAAGAAACCAAAAATAGGAAACTGCTGCTGAAATTCAGATAAAATTTGAAATGGGAGGTAGTTAACAATGGAAAAAAAAAAAAACAGTAGCTCTAAAAATAAGGTGATATAAGTACTTAAAGAAGTGACAAAATGTCACAGGAACTCTTCTTGGGGAGACATGAACAAACATCTACTCACCCCATATACAGAACCAGTGACAGACCAAAGTCCAACTCATGAACCACTCAGTTTTATTGGGATTACTTATTGGTATATAGGTGAAAGGTTACTTACAGGAACAAAAAGTACTTAAAGACAACTGCATCACAAGCCCACCGCAGCATAGGTGACAACTCACTAAACAGGAAACCCTGGAGCACAGTGCACAACTTGCAGGCAGCACAGCTGATCACAGGTTGTTCCACACAGCTTGGCTTATCTGAGGATATCTCTTAGCAGTCTTGGAGAGGGAGGGACCTAGTGAAGCCTGTCAGTTTTAGGGACCTCCTGAAACCATTGACATGTTTACTTCCTGAGCATAAGGAGCTTCTCTGAGGGATGGAATGTTTTACTTCCTCTGAAAATATGTTGTTAATGGAAAATTTTATCTTCAGGAAAATTGCCACACAACACAAGAGAAGACAGATGAACAAGGCAGAAATATTTTTCAGGTTCAGACCTGATGGACAAAAAGACCGATGGAGGAAATTATAGTACTTTTAACAGGAAATCAGATTAGAGTAAATAAATAGTTCCCTCTCCTGCAGTTTTACTTTCTGTAGCTTCAGTTACCTACTGTTAACCACCTTATGAAAAATATTAAAAGGGAAGTTCCAGAGATAATTAATTCATACATTTTAATTTGTATACCATTCTGAGTAATGTGATTTTATAAAAGTTTATGTCGTCCTGACCTGGAATGAGTTATCCGTGTGTCCAGTATCCTTGCTGTACATGCTACTACCCATCAGTTCCTCCCTAAGTAGCCATCTCATGGAAGGAATTTGGGAGATTTCCCTCTGTTTGTATCCTTCTGAACAGTTTGAGTAATAATGGTTTTAAGTCCTCTTTAAGTGTTTTATAGAATTCTGCCATAAATCCATCTGGGCCTGAGGTTTTTTGGTTTGGAGATTTTGAATTACTATTTTGATTTCCTTATATGTTATGGGTCTGTTAAAGCATTTCAGTCTCTTCTTAGTTAAGCCTTGGTGATTTCCAGGATTTCAGATATTCATCCATTTCTCTTAGGTTTTCAAATTTAGTAGGGTGTAGGCTTTTGAAGTATTCTTGTATGATTGTCTGGAAGTTTTCATTAACTGTTGTGATGTTTCCCTTTTCATATCGAATTTTATTGATTTGGAGTTGCTCTTTCTTTTGGTTAACTGCAGTAGAGGTCTATCTTGTTTATTCTTTCAAAGAACCAGCTTTTGGATTCATTGATTCTTTGTATTATTTTCTTTGTTTCTATTTCATTGATTTCTGCTCTAATTTTTGTTATTTCTTCCTATCTGTTGGGTTTAGAGTTCATTTGTTGTTGTTCCTCAAGTGTTTTTAGCTGCAGCGTTAGATTGTTTATTTGTGCTCGTTCTGTTTTTTTGATTTTTTTGTTTGTTTGTTTTTAATGTAGACACTTAGGGCTATAAATTTCCCTCTTAGGACTGGTTTTAAAGTATCCCATAGGATTTGTTGTGTTGTATTGTCTTTTAATTTAGTTCCAGGAATGCTTTTATTTCTTTATTTCTTCCTTGACCCATTCATTATTTGGGAGTGTGTTGTTTAGTCTCCATTTGTTCTTGGAGATAGTAGGGCTTCTTGTGGTGTTGATAATTATTGCACTGTGGTCTGATATAATGCATGACATTATTTTGTTAGGGTCCAAGAATCCACACCAGACACTCTGGAGGATGGAAAAACCAAGACTTTATTGCAAAAAGCAAACCAGCATGCTGGGATGGGAAAGGGAAAAAGCTCTGACCCTGAACAGTCAGCTTGCAGGCCTTTTATAGAGGTTCTAAGGGAATTCCAGTGTGGCTTGAGTAACTTTTAGCCTGATTGGGTAATAGCAGGGTTAAGTGCATTTGACAGTCTCTTATTGGGTCAGTCCACCTGGCCATACATGCCAATGGTTATTTCAAGTTCCAGTCAGTAACTCAACCCGGGAGGTTTAATTTCATTGGCTGCCCTTTGGTGCCTTGAGCAACCGACCTCAACCCCCCACCCCAGCTAACTGATTTCCAGTAAGCTGAAACTAAGTGTACAAAATGGTGACTGCACTCAAAATGGAGTCAGTGTGGACTGTTCTTTCAATTTAAATCCTTTTGTATTTGTTGAAGTTTTTTCTGTGTCTCAGTATGTGATTGATTTTGGAGAATGTTCAGTGGGCTGCTGAATAAAAGGTGTATTCTTTGGTGTTTGGGTGGAATATTTGGTAGGTGCCTGTTAGGTCCATTTGGTGTATCATATTGTTCAATTCTGATGTTATTTTTTGTCCAGTTGACCTGTTCAAAGAGCTCAGTGGGGTATTGAAGTCCCCCACTATTAGTGTGTTGGGATTAATCTGTGCCTTGAGGTCCTGCAGAATGGTGCTTATAAAGTTCCGTGTACCAGAGTTTGGTGTGTATATATTCGTGATTGTGAAATCTTCATGATTAATTGTTTCTTTGAGAAGAGTGTAGTGACCCTCTTTGTCTCTTCTGATTTACTAGTTCTGATTTTCTAGTTTTACTTTGAAGTCTCTTTTGTCTGATATTAGAATAGCAATTCCTGCTTGCTTTTTGTACCATTTGCTTGGAATTTTTTTTTTTTTTCCATTTTAAGCTTTCACTTTAAGCTGGTACCTGTCCTTGAAGGTGAGATGGATTTCTTGTAGACAGCAAAAAGATGGATTCAGTTTCCTAATCCATTCTCCCAGTCTGTGTCTCATGATTAGGGAGTTCAGACCATGAATATTTATAGTTATTGTTAAGAGATATATATTGCTTGGGCTGGAGAGATGGCCTAGTGGTTAAGAGCGCCGACTGCTCTTACAGAGGACCCAGGTTCGATCCCCAGCACCCACATGGCAGCTGAGAACCGTCTGAAACTCCAATTCCAGGAGAACTCCAGTTCCAGGGGAATCCAACACCCTCTTCTGACCTCCTCGGCATTGCACGACACCGGTGCACAAACTTGCATGCAGATAGTAAATTTATACGCATACAAAAATAAATAAAATTAAAAAAAGAGAGATATATATTGCTTCCTTTCAATGTATTTTCTGTGAGCATTCTTGGTCTGGTTTCTGTTCCCACAGTTATACTTTCATTAATTACGCTCTCTCTAGCTCCTTGGGGATAGTTGTTCCTTTCTTCTGTCTTTTGAATTGCTTCAAGTATTTTCTGAAGGGTTGGTTTTTTGGACATGTATTCTTTCATCTTGTTTATGTCATGAAAGATTTTTCTTTCTCCTTCAACTATAATTGATATTTTACTGGGTAAAGTAACCTGGGTTGGCATCGATAGTCATTAAGTACTGGGAATACTTTGGTCCACGTTCTTCTGGTTTTCATCTCAGCTGTAATTCTGATGGATGTTCCTTTATATGTAACTTGTTTTTCTCTTGAGGCTTTCAGTATTCTGTCTTTGTTTTGCGCATCTAGAGTTTTAACCATGATGTGATATCGGGAATTTCTTTTCTGATGTCTAATTTGGTGTTCTGTGCGCTTCTTGTATTTGTATGGGTATGTCTTTTTTCAATTTGGGGAAATTTTCTTCTATAATTCTGTTGAAGATCTGTCCAAAACTGTTATCTTGGATCTTGGGATTTTTCTCCTTCCTCTATCCCTATTATGCAGAGGTTTGGTCTTTTCATGGTGTCCCACATTTCCTGATTATTCCACTTTTGTGTTTTAAATTTTTCTCAATCTTGGCTTGAGCATTCTAGTTCTTCCATGTTATCTTCCATTCTTGATATTCTATTTTCTGCTTCCTCTATTCTGTTATGGAGGCTTTCTCCATCCTTTCCTGTTGACTGTATGAGTGTTCAATTTCCTTTTTCATTTCATCCTGAATTCTTTTAGTAGTTCCACTTCCTTCTAGAGTTTGTTATTCTCTCCCTCTAGGTCTTTGTGCATGGTCTGTTTCCTTTTCATTTCACCTTGGGATCTCCTCAGTATTTCCACTTCCTTCCGGAGTTTGTCATTCTCTCCCTTTAGTTCTTTGATTTGCTCATCGGTGTGTTCTTTATATTATTTGATTTCTTTGAGTATGTATATGATTGTTCTTTTAAGATCTGTGTCCTGGGTTACCTCCAAGGAGATCTCATTGTAGGAATCTTGTATAGGACTATTAGAGTTTGGTTGGGATTTATTATTTGTTTTTCCCATGTCGTTGTTTCTTCACTCTGCTTTTGGCATGTGGGTTTGTCCTGTTGTTTATATTCTGATGCAAAACTCAAATGTTTCTTCACTGCATTAAAGGCTTACTATACATCATAAGGGTGTACCAGATCCCCTGGTCTGCCTGTAAGCTTCTGCAGTGGCCTGCAGGGGTTGGGCTACCTGGCTCCTCCTTGCTCTAGCCTGCCTGGGCCAGGCCATTCTCCTTGGGTTCTCTGACAGGTGGTCTTGGAGTTCCACCTGGTTCATCTTTCCTGTTCTGGCTTTCCTGGACCCAGTAACTCGGGTGGGTATTCCCGGACCTCAGGTTGGTTCAGCTTATCTATGTGGACCTGTCTAGGCTGGGCTGCTCTGTTGGGTCAGTTGGAAGTAAGAGCTGGGGCCACTAGGTGTTGTTTCAGATCTGCTGGGAGCTGTTCTAGGTTCGCTGCCAGCCCTGTGGCTGTGCTGCGCTGCTTGGTCGGCTCCCACCTGACAGACGATTCTCTGCACCTATCACCTGAATTTTCTTAATCCTTTTAGTTCCTTATCAAATCTGGGACTGGTGTTGGGGAATCCCACACACTTGAGATGACAAATTGTTTTTGCTCATGTTCAAGCATAATACAGGATTGGTATATTTGGAGTAGAGTTGAGCAGATGGAAAACTAGTAGATGAAATCAGAATTAAATGGTCAAGTCATTGTAAGAGAAGTATCATGACAACTCATCTTTTTAAAAAGATCACTCTAATGTTTAGCACATGGAGTCAGGATGACTGATTAGGAAGTTGTCATAGATAGACCATGATGTTAATAGTGATGATGATGAGGCATGATTGGACTTTTACAAAATACATTGTAAGCCGGGCGTAGTGGTGCACGCCTTTAACTTTAATCCTAGCACTTGGGAGGCAGAGGCAGGCGGATCTTTGTGAGTTCAAGGCCAGCCTGGGTCTACAGAGTTCCAGGACAGCTGGGGCTACAGGGAGACCCTGTCTCAAAAGACCAAAAAAAAAAAAAAACATTGTAAAATACTGATCCAGTAGGGCTGGAGAATTTGCTTAGTGCTTAAGAGGACTGGGTGTTCTTGCAGAAGATTGGGGTTCGGTTCCCAACACCTGTATTGCAGCTAATAATAACTCCAGTTCCAGGGTATCCAATGCCCTCTTCTGACTTGCACAGGCGTTGCACACATGGACGCACCTACATTCATGCAGTGATACACGTAAAATCAAAGAAAAAGATTAATCCAGTATCATTTGCTGATAGACTAGATATGGAATTTAAGAGTCAGGTGTTCTGTCAAGAGTTTGGTCTAAGTGTGTGTGAGGTGGTTTTCTACACATGATGACCTGAGTTCAGTCCCTACAACTGACAAGGTGAAAGGGGAAAACCAATTTCTGAAAGTTGTCTTCTAGCCTTTACACATGCACTATGGCATGTCCGCCCATACACATGTACACATACACTATGGCATGTATGCCCATACACATATACAAATACGTGTAATTTTTTAAAAAGTTTTGTCTGAACAGCAGGACATTAGAATTGCCATCTGCCGAAATGGAGAAGACTACTGGAGAAGTAAATATGCGACAAGGAAAAAAATACTAAGTTTTTAAGTATGGGTTGTACATTAGGCATACAAGTAAAGATACCAAGTAGGATGTTGACTGTGTGTCTTGAATTAAGAGGTAAAACTCAAAGCAGGGCATGGTGGCTCACGCCTTTAATCCTAGCACTTGGGAGGCAGAGGCAGGCGGATCTCTGTGAGTGCAAAGACAGCCTGGTCTACAAAGCAAATTGTAGACCAGTTGACACTAAAGGGAGACCCTGTCTCAAAAAAAAAAAAAAAAAAAAAAAAAAACTCAATTAAATATATAAATCAGAGGATTGTTTAAAGCCCCTAGAGTTGAGAGTATCTACAAAGTAAATTTCAGGAGAGGAGAAAAGAGGCCCAAGAGTCTAAAGAGTAAATGCCAGGGCACATCAAAATTTAGGCTTTGAGAAGATAAAATCTAGCAAGAGACCATGTTTATGGCAGTGAATTACAGGTAAAATCAGGAGAGATATTCCAAGGCCAAGTACATGAAGACTTTTAAGAAGGAATAGGTAGTGGCTGTAGTGATGGCTCAGGATTAAGAGGACTCCCTATCCTTGCATAGGAACCATGTTTAGTTCTCAGCACCTACATGGCAGCTAAGAACTGTCCATAATGTCCTTTCCTGTCTTCCACAGGTATTACATGCATGTAGTACCCTTACATACATGCACACAAAGCACTCATACACATTATAAATAAGTAAATAAATAAATAGATAAATAAATAAATGGAATATGGTTGATCAGTCGTATTAACTGCTGCTGATGCATTGTTGGTCAGTTGAGCAAGAGAAGTATCATTGATTTGGCCCAGGAAGTCCACATCTGTTAGTATATTGCTTGTGGAGTGATGATTAGTAAATAATTCAAAAGAAAATACAGAATTTTGCTCAAAATGAGAAACAAGAAATAGAGTGCTAGGAGGAGGCATGAAGTTAAGGAGAGGTAGGGAGTGTTATGTGTATAGACTTAGGAACGTTAAACTGCTTTATAATGGGGCTATTATAGGATGGAGGGCAAAATAGGTGGTGTGGGAGCAAAGGGACTGTCAGGACAAGAATGCTTAAGTTTATATGAATATAAAAATGTAAAATATTGCTCTGTGGTATAGAAATGAGAGTGGCAGCTATTTACTAACTGTATGTGTACTGATAATCTTGATGACCTAATGTTGCTCATTTTTCTCACAAGTGATATTCATGCAAAAACTATGTTTAGTGCCTATTGCTAGGCATTCTGATAGTCACTATTAGGTTAGTTTTGTTGAGTCTTTCAATTGTTCACTCAACTAGTGTATAGGGAAGGAAATAAATATATAATTGATGTAGAAACTAATATCAATTGCTATTGAACATGGAGAATATTTAAGATTTCTTTCTCAAATCAGGGAGGATACCAAAGAGGCAGTTGTTTCCAAGTTGGAAATGATGATCTATGCATAAGAGAGTATAATGTTGTCCTAGTAGTCACAAGCCTGGCTATGAATTCCTAATGTTTTCTTGCTCCCCTATTCAGTCATTAGTTTCATATTTGTAGACATTCTTTGGGAAGAAAGATCCTGATTATTTCAGCAACATGATATACTAAAATTACAATGTAATTACTACCAGCAGAGAGATTTTAGAAAGCTCTTCTAAGTTTTGTGTCTGTAGCAGTGTACGCTGATGAATTCAGCTGGTACTTTAAGCATTGAGATGGGGGTGGGGGGGTGCCATAAAGAAATTAGCTGTATTTTTCTATTAAAAATGTTTTAAAATAACCATTTTAATTCTAACATTAAAAAAAAAAAAAAACAGCAGAGTACGCTGATAAGCCACAAATGTAATCTTAGTGTGTATGGGAAGCTAACTCCATTAAATGTTTTTCACATCTTTAAACAATTGTATTTAAACATAGTCTTACATCTATCTATGTAAGAATAACAGTGTATTCTAACTGTGTTGTATATGTGAAAGCAAATGTTTGGAATGATTATATTTCAATTTTAGATTCTCAGTTCTATAATGTATAATCTGTTATCTTCTCTTTAATTTTTTTTTATTATCAGGGAGCTTCACTTTTGTTGATGCTAAAAACTTACCTTAGTGAAGATGTATTTCAGCATGCTATTATTCTTTACCTGCATAATCATAGCTATTCATCCATTCAAAGTGATGATCTTTGGGACAGTTTTAATGAGGTAAGTTACCTGGATAGTTAAGTCCTGTCATGTTACTATAAGAGGTTCCCTGTTTATATTTATTCCTAAAATTCCTTTGGGGGGAATATAAACAACATACACCCCTTCTCTCTTGATCCCAAGGACAAAGTGAGGTACAGTTTTACCAAACTTCAGTCTGGGAAACCAATGAATTGATTGGGCTTACTTACAGAATATTGAGTGAGGATTTACTTACAGGAATGTGGGTGCCCCCCCCCCCAGGCCATATTGGAAAGTCTCAATCCAAGCATGGATGGTGGCTTCTCTGTAGCCACATAAAATATCTAGAGAGCTTCCCCTAGATTTCCCCAGCCTCTGTGTCCTTAGCCCCTCCCCCAGCCACAAGTGTTATTTAGGATTGCTTGGTTGGGAGGTTTGGCTGAACTCTCAGGTGAGGATCTTGTGACTCTCCCTGTCACTCCCCTTCTGGGGTAATAAGCAGTTAACAAGCTCAGCTGTGACAATCTTAGTCAAGCAAGCAGGACAGAGCTTAGGAAGATGGTTTCTGTTGGAGGACAGTCCTATACAATGCATTTTTTTAAATATTTATTACTTTAATTTTATGTGTATGAGTGTATTGCTTGGATGTTTATAAATGCACCCATGTTGTGCAGTGCCCGTGGAGGCTAGAAGTGGTTGTTGGAACCCCTGGAACTAGAGTTCCAGAACAGTTGTTAGCTGCCAGTGGGTGTTGGGAACTGAACCTGAGTCTTCTGCAGGAGCAGCCATTGCTTTTAATCACTGAACCATCTCTCCTGCCCCCATAGAACAATATTTTTATCACATATATAAATAAATAAGTCTGTGGTACTAGTGGTGGTTATTAACAGAAAAGGAGAATGGAGCTTTGTACATATTTGTCAGTAAAATACTAAATTTAAAGTCAAGAAGTCAGAGTACTGGGCTTAATTATTGAAGAATAAAAGAGCAAGATGGAAAATGGATGGATGATGAGAGAGAGTGAGAGAGAGAGAGAGAGAGAGAGAGAGAGAGAGAGAGAGAGAGATGACCTTGGGAGGCCATTATTATTCTGTACTTAATCTCCATTCCTATTTTGTTAGGTAAAGAAAAGTTGTCATCTCAGTATTAATGAATATCCCTGTATTTTTGATACTTTTTTTTTTTGTAAAAATCTTTTTTCCTATTTTCTAGTTGTTCTATCTTCAACTCTTGATTCTGTATGGGGCCTTTTGAATCTGTTTCTTGGGTCCAGAACACTCTCTGTAGATGATATATCACAAGTTGATTGTGATGAGTTTCATTCTGCCCTTGAGTTGCTTTGGATTCTGTATTTAAGTATTCTTTTTTTTTTTATTTATTTTTTATTTATTTATTTCTGTATGTGTATGAATGTACTGTCTGCATGCAAGTCTGTGCACCAGTGTCGTGCAACGCCGCGGAGGTCAGAAGAGGGTCTCGGATTCCCCTGGAACTGGAGTTCTCCTGGAACTGGAGCTTCAGACGGTTCTCAGCCGCCATGTGGGTTCTGGGGATCGAACCCGGGTCCTCTGTAAGAGCGGTCGGCGCTCTTAACCGCTAGGCCATCTCTCCAGCCCCTGTATTTAAGTATTCTAACAAGCAGTGTGATTAGGTAGAAATTATTCAAAGCAGTGCATGAACCTAGCCCCTCTTAAATCCATATGTTGACAGCACAATTCCTGATAAGCTTTTGAGTTTATTACTCTGATCTAGACTGGTGATTCTTCATGCCCTTGACGATCACCGATATGTCTGAGAATCTGAGAATCTGTCCACATAACCCCCCAAAACCACATACATGCAAACCACCACGCATAGTTTCAGAGTTTTATGGCTTCTGAGTCAAGAACCCTTGCTTTGGATATTTTCCATATACTCTTTCTGCTTGCTTATTTAGCCTAAATGATGGTGTTTTCTTTTTTCAGAAGTTAATTACTTCCCTACTGAATTCTTTTTGAGAGGAGGAAGTCTAACACTTGCTTCCATACTGTTTTTGTTTTCTCTCTAATCATCTGGAGAGAGCCACATTATTTTCTTGGTTCTTATCAACACATCTCTTGATATTTGGAACATATGTCACTCTGCAGCTTTTACATAATGGTGTTGGCCTAGTCCAGCCTAGTCTCTAATGTTATCCCTTTGTTTTTCAGCATCCATATCAAACTGTGCACTGGCCCCTTTATTACAGTACTGCTTCAGACTCCCCAGTATACCTTGCTTTTCTTCCCAGCCTCTGAACGAAAAGCAAGAAATACAAGATTAATATCACAACAAAATTGGGAAACATCCTCACATACTTTTTATACTTTAGATAATCATATAGTAATTGAGGGAGGGCCCAGTATAGTGCTGTATAATAGTACAAGTTTTATGATGACTTGGTAGCTTGCAGTTTACATCTGTATATAATCCCAAAAAGTATGGGGCTGGAGAGATGGCCTAGCGGTTAAGAGCGCCGACTGCTCTTACGGAGGACCCGGGTTCGATCCTCAGCACCCACATGGCGGCCGAGAACCGTCTGAAACTCCAATTCCAGGAGAACTCCAGTTCCAGGGGAATCCGACACCCTCTTCTGACCTCCACGGCATTGCACGACACAGGTGCACAGACCTGCATGCAGATAGCACATTCATACACATACAGATATTTAAAAAAAAATTAAAAAAATAATCCCAAAAAGTAGCTGAATGGTAAATTCAACCCTCTTGCTTTAGAGAGATGGTTTTTCATAACTTGCTTCTTAAAATCATTGATACCAGATGTCTTAGGGGCAGTGGGCTTTAGAGGGTCTGTAACCTATGACATTAGATTCCAGATTTCACATGTTCTCTAAACAGACTCAAAGTTAAGGAAACATTGTTCTGCTACTGTTGCTGTTTTCTGACTGTCCCACAGGATTCGTTTTTTTAAAGATTGACACTGATGAAGCAAAGTATAGGAGAATAAAAACGAATCAGTACTTGCTGATTCTCAGCTCTGAGTTTCAGTTCTTCCATTCTAGAATACTTACTAGTTCTATCTTCTAAGTGGTGGTGCTGTGGCCAGAACGAGTACTTACACTCTTACAGACTCTAATGTTAAACTCTTAACTGCTTAACAATGTATACTCTGCTTACAACACAGTGCCTCTCTCATGCCCTTACATAACACTCACTTCCATTCAAGCTATTTTTATTTGACCACCTACTTACTTGCCTTGATTAAAAATGTAAGCTCACCTCAGCATAGGTGCTTCATTTTTATATTATCGTAAAATTCGATCTTTATAGAATGTGCTAGGGAAAGAGGAAAGAGTACAGACAAACTAAGCTAAACTTTTAAACTAATTTTATCCTTAAGCACAATTCTTTTTTCTTTAATAGGTCACAAACAAAACACTAGATGTAAAGAAAATGATGAAAACCTGGACCCTACAGAAAGGATTCCCTTTAGTGACTGTCCAAAGGAAAGGGACAGAACTTTTTCTACAACAAGAGAGATTCTTTTTAAGCATGAAACCAGAAATCCAGGCTTCAGATTCAAGGTACTTTTTCCCTTCTTCATCCTGAATGATCTCTTTTGTACCTTCAGGTTGAAGGAGTTTTTAATGTTTTGTAACCACTGGTTCTTAGGAAACCTAACAAGATTAGCATACTCTTGGAACAGTTTGAAACAATGTTGCTTACTGCCTCCAAACCCATAAAGCGAGTATAAAACTAACTGAAATATTAGAAAGAAGAGTAAACCTCCAATATTTTCCTTCTGCAGCTACCTATGGTATATTCCAATATCCTATGTCACTGATGGAAGAAACTATTCAGAATATCGATCTGTTTCATTACTGGACAAGAAATCAGGTTTGGCTGTTGTTAACATCTTTGTGATAAAAATTTCAAATAGCATGATTTAAAAAACTTTGAACAAAGGGGCAGATAAGAGATTATATTTTCAGGGCTGGAGAGATGGCTCAGCAGTTAAGAGCACCAACTGCTCTTGCAGAGGACCCAGGTTCGATTCCCAGCACCTACATGGTGGCTAAGAACCATCTTTAACTCCAGTTCCAGGGGAATCCGACACCTTCTTCTGACCTCCTTGGCATTGCACGACACGGGTGCACCAAACCTACATGCAGACAGTACATTCATGCACATAAAAAATAAATAAATAAACTTTAAAAAGGTTATATTCTCTGTCCTAGCTTTATAAATATGTGACTTACATGTGACTGCAGTAAGATTGACTCTTTGTATGTATAGGTTTGGCCTTTAGTTGTAAGAAATGTTGAAAGAAGTTGCAGGGAGTATCCTAGCAGTTGGTAGAAAACAGCAAGTGTTTTATTTTTAGGTCCTGGATAAATATTCCATGGTTTCAAATAAGAAGCAATAGAATAGAGCAGTTTCTTAAAGTGTTACTATCTACTTTTGAGACTAGTTTGGGGCCACTGAAGTTTAACAAGCATTATAGATTATTTATGTAAAAACTAAAGGTTGATTCATGACCTAGATTTAGAGTAAATGCTCATTATTATTCTAACATATCCTGAAAACATAACCTTTTTCTGGTAATGAGAAAGAGGACAAGAACTAGCATAATGGGGATATAATAAAACATGAAGGTGACACAGGTGGAGAGCCCTTGATCTCAAAACCACAAATCTGAAATTTTGAGCTTCAATATAACAAAGTATTTCAGATATTTAGATTTCTCGATTCGGAATGCTCTGCCAGTTTGTGCAAATGGTACATAATCTGCAAAGCCCACACATGTGAAGCGTTTGTAATCCCAAGCATTTCTGATAAGGGATGTCACTGTGTGTATGTTGCTCCATAGCAGTTCATAAAACAAACAGTGAAATGTAATTTCTGACCATCTGTTAAATAGCACTGTGATCTGCTACAGCAACCGTCCTCTTAAGTTACATCCCAAAGCATGAGATTTCTGTGGGAATGGTTGATGATACTTTTGACTAATGAAAAAGGGAGAAATTCTGGTTTAGATTTAGATCTGTTTTTAAGACTTCATTTTTGATAGGTGAGTGCAGCTTCTGAGGTGCATAGAGCCCAGATGTCTGCTGTGCAGCTTGGCGTTCCCATTTACCACTTATCCAATTTTAGATGAAGTTTGGGGCCTCTAGCCTTAACTCTTAAATAGAGGTGGTGATTATACTTCTTCATAGGGCTGTAATGAGGATTTTATTAGGTTATCTATGTGTAGTATCTAGCATGTGTTGCATCAGTGTTACTATTGTTATTAGTGTTTTTACTAAACACTGAACCTTATGCATAGTATAGCCACATTGTGTAAACTGTAGAAAATGAACAGACCTTCTAATCATGTGATAGGTGCTCTCATAGTTTATGTTCATTTTTAAATTTTTTACTTTAATCATTGTGTACATTGATTTCTATGCTTTGCATTTAAAATGTGTGTGTGTGTGTATATATATATATATATATAGTAATTGACTTAGCTTGCCATTTTTATAGACACTTGACTTACCATTTTTCTTTATTTTTCAATTTATTCTATTTTTATTTTATGAGTATTTTGCCCCCATGTATATAAATTTATCCATGTTGTACAATGACTACAGATGCCAGAAAAGGGTGTTGGTGCCCCTGAAACTCCTTACAAACCATTGTTAGCTACCATATGGGTGCTGGGAATCAAACCCAGGCTCTCTGCAAGAGCAGCTGATGCTCTTCCCTGCTGAGCCATCTCTGCAGCCCCTCTATGTCCTTATTAAAAAATATTCCCCAATAAAAATTTCAAATGTTAACACTTTTCCTATTATGTGAATTTTTTGCTAATGCTTCTCCAAACTTAACACTGTGACCATTCGTAATTCTAATATTTATAACTAGATTGCCTTCTGTGTAACAGAGCAAGCTGCTACCTGCAGAAGGTGAATGTGCCATTTCATTACAACTTTAGCATAGACTTTTAGCACAGGGTTACAGCAGCAACACAGCAGTCTCATTTAAAGCTCTAGGAACATAAGGGGGTGTTTTCATAGCTTTGATTAATGTACACAAAAACACTGCCTTCCCTGGCAAAACAAAACTCTAAACATTAAGGAGTCCCCTAAAAAGATACTGTGATCCAAGGGAAAAAAAATAACCTTGCCCTCCATACACCCAGCAGCAGTCACAATATGACCAGAACATTTAGAACAGGCTGGTGAGGAAATATACAAACCTCCTAATAGTATATTACATTTTTGCTGGTATTAGAAATTAGACAATAAGTATTCTGCTTTTATCTGTTTGCTCTTTAAAAAGCTCTATTATTTGGGTGTGTTAGCATAAACCTTTAGTCTCAGCACATGGGAGGCAGAGGCAGGTGAATCTCTGTGAGATTGCATCCAGCCTGGTCTACATAGGGAGCTTCGGGCCAGCTGGAGCTACAGGGAGACCATGACTCAAAAAGACTAAAATCTCTATTTATAGGTGAACTCCTCTTCAGACTCAATTTTTTTTTTTCTGTTTACTCCTTATAATATTCAGTCCTTTGTCATGGTAACAGAATAACAGAATACAAGTTAAAAGGAGGAAAGATTTATTTTAGCTCATAGCTTCAAGGGTCTCAGTTCCTGACCAGTTAGTTCTGCTACTTTCAGGCCTGTGGCAAGGCAGAAAAATCACAGTGGAAGTGTGATGGCAGAGGGAAAAGCCTAGCACCTCATGACAACTAGGAGGAACAGAGAGACAGACTTGTGTATTGGCAGGATTTACCCATGGGGAGACTGCCCAGGAATGTACATTTTCCACCCAGACCCTGCCTCAAAGGAGCCATTCTCTAGGAACTTATCAGTGGGCTAGCCATTTGATGAAGTTAGCACCCTTATGGCCCAGCTACATGAATGATTGGGTCATACAGCTTAGGACCAAGCCTTCAACACTTGAGCCTTTGGAGGGGCACATTACATACACAAACTATAGCAACCTTCTCCCCACCCCCAAATTGGGGGTGAGTTGTTTTGGTTTTGGGTTTTTTGAAACAGTTTCCCTATACACCCAGCTGGCCTAGAACTCCCTATATAGACCAGACTGCCCTTGATCTCAGAGAAATCCATGTGCCTCTGCTTCCCGAGTAAATTAAATTAAAGGGATGCACTACCACATTGGTAGCCTTCTCCTTCTTGATATACCTGATGTTCTTTGGATTTGCTGCACAAAAATTCTTCCAGCACAGGCCATACTGCCCCTTGTCTCTGGGCTTTTGCATGTGCTGTGTTCTCTCACTGAAGACACCCTTGCCCTCCCCACTCTGTCTTTATCTCCTCTTATTCTTTGGATCTTAGCTCAACCATGGCTTGCCCTATGAAGCTTCTTGTATCCCAAGACAAGGTAGATGCTCAGTTTATAGTTTCAAATCATATTTTGTATTTCTCCACTAATAATATTCTATAAATACTATTTCACTTATGTCTATCCCCATATTACATATATTGTCCATTGACGGTAAATATTGTGAATTTATAAATAGTATATAAATAAAAAATTAAGTAAGGACACAAACTTTTTTTTAATTTTATGTGTATGAGTATACTGTCTGCATGTAGGTAGGTGCATCCATGTGGTGCAATGCTGCAGAGGTCAGAAGAGGGTGTCAGATTCCTCTGAACTGGAGTTAAAGACAGATCTTAGCCACCATGTGGGTGCTGGGAATAGAACCTGGGTCCTCTCAGTGCTCTTAACTGCTGAGCCATCTCTCCAGAAGGGTACAAACTTTTAATCGCAGCACTCAGGAGGCAGAGACAAATCTCTGTGACTTTTATGTCAGCCCAGTCTATCTACAGAGTGAGTTCCTGGCCAGCCAGAGCTATATAATAAGACCCTGTGTCCAAAAAAAAAAAAAAAAAGGAATGAATAAATAAAATCATTTTCAAATTTGACTATAAAAAGTTCTAGCAAAGGCTAGAAAGATGGCTTAGCATTTAAGAGTACTGGCTGTGCTTACAACGGACCTGGATTCCCAGCACCCAGCTAATAATGTTCTGTAACTGGAGCTCCAAGGGGATCGGCACCTCTTGTCTCTGCTGGCATTGTTCGCGTGGTGCACCTAAGTACATTCCGGCAAAGCACTCATACACACAAAATAAAAATAAATAAGTAATTCACATGTTCTAAGAGAACGTTTAAAGCCAGATGAAATGTCTTTCCCTTCATTTGAAAGATTTCTTAGCTAAAAAGGGAGCATATTGAAAAGAAACATAGTTTTAATTGGAGCTACAGGCTGGGCCAGTGTGCCAGGCTAGGATGTGGCTTCCTGCTCCTACCTGTGCTTTCTTGTTTTAATTGTTCTTTACCTTTCCTTTTTTTTATTGCTTTTGTCTTTCTCGGGAGAGAGCGGTTACCCTGTACCGCCTAGCTTCCTGGAATTCTGTAGAACCAGCTGGCCTCTGAACTCACAAAGATCCGCCACCTCGTGCCTCCCAAATGCTTAGGACTTAGGTGGCAACCACCACGCCGGCATCTTTGCTTAATTTTACCGGTATTAGACGTCCCCCCCCCCCCCGCCCCGGCATTTTTTTTATTTATTTCTGTATGCGTATCAATGTACTGTCTGCATGCAAGTTTGTGCACCCGTGTAGTGCAATGCCGCGGAGGTCAGAAGGGGGTGTCGGATTCCCCTGGAACTGGAGTCCTCCTGGAATTGGAGTTTCAGACGGTTCTCGGCCGCCATGTGGGTGCTGGGGATCGAACCCGGGTCCTCTGTAAGAGCGGTCGGCGCTCTTAACCGCTAGGCCAGTTTGAGTTTTAAGAGCACATACAGAAAATATTCTGCTCCTATAAAAAATGTTTGACCCTAAGGGCAGTTCAATCTTCTTGGCTCCTAATACTTGAATAATTATTACTCTTACCTTAGTTTCATTTTTTTTCTATTCTTGAAATGTAGCAAAGGTAACTTTAGTCTTTTACATTATACATTACACAGTAGTATCCTTTTGAGTTTGTTAGATCTGAAGTAGGGTTCTGAATTTAGTTTGTTAGTTTGGTCATATATAGTAATTACATGTGGTAAATATCTTTGTTAAATTTCCCCCACAATTTTTTTTAATTGTTATATTTCAGAAGAGTGTAACAAGATCATTTTTCATATTTTAGATTTTTAATGAGAAAACACTAAAAATTTCTACTTTCTCCTTTCTTACCTTCCTGTTATCTATATTTTATTCAGACCTAAGCTCCTTAACAATAGGAGATATTTAATTCTAACTGGATATGTCTGTATTTCTGAAAAGGTATATCACTGTACCAGAAAGATTTCTTTCATACTGAAAGCCATATTATTGAAGGAAAGGCAATTAGAAATAAAAAGGGAAGAGGCATTTAATAACATATTCATCATATGCCATTATCTGGTCTTTTTCCTCCTTAATAAGGAGTAAATGAAGTGACATTAGAGAAAGGAATTTTTTTTCTTTTAAAGAATTTTTTTTTTCTTTTAAAGAAGGTTCTCAGCTGCTATGTGGGTGCTGGGAATTGAACCTAGGTCCTTTGCAAGAGCAGTTGGTGCTCTCAACCGCTGAGCCATCCCTCCAGCCCCAGGAATTTTTTTTTTTTTTTTTTTTTTTTTTTTTTTTT
>VZQC01011670.1:3219789-3287150 GCA_009823505.1 Rhizomys pruinosus | reverse complement strand
CCTGGAAGAATAATGATACTTTTTGGATTAACTAATGATGTAATTAATCTTATTAGTCATAACTTTGCTTAAAAGGGCTCTAACCTGGAACTACTACTTTTTCCATTACAAATAGTCCTTAGAACTGCATGCTGCTGTTGAAAAATAAACAATTGGCCAGGCGTGGTAGCGCACGCCTTTAATCCTAGCACTTGGGAGGCAGAGGCAGGTGGATCTTTGTGAGTTCAAGGCCAGCCTGGTCTACAGAGTGAGTTCCAGGACGGCTGGGGCTACAGGGAGACCCTGTCTCGAAAAGACCCCCCCCAAAAAAATTGTATTTAACCTGATTGATCTTTCTTACCTGTTACTCTGTCAAAATACAACAGAAATTAGTATTAAATTTTTTAATGAAAAGAATTGACAGATATTCTGTTAAGACCTAATTAGAATTTTTTCCATCTTAATAATTTCCACAGTTAAGTAAAATTTAAGTAACAAAAAGAATCACATACATTTTAATAATTCATGCTTTTGAACTTGATCAACTATAATACTTCAGATACTAACATCTGTTTCTAAAGTACTTTAAAAATAGTTCACTACAGAAGTATGATAGGGAATATTTTTATTTTTTTTTAAATATTGTTTTAATTTTATTTTTTTATGTGTATGAATGTATTATCTGCATGTAGGTTTGTGCATCCATGTCATGCGATGCCATAGAGGTCAAAAGAGGGTGTCGGATTCCCCTGGAACCTGAATTAAAGATGGTTCTCAGCTGCCATGTGGGTGCTGGGGATCAAACCTGGGTCCTCTGTAAGAGCAGTCGGTGCTCTTAACCACTAGGCCATCTCTCCAGCCCCTTATTTATTTATTTATTTTTTGGTTCTTTTTGAGACAGGGTCTCCCTGTAGCTCCGGCTGCCCTGGAACTCACTATATAGACCAGGCTAGCCTTGAACTAACAATGATCCACCATAGGCATTTCTGAAAATTATCTCAGCATTTATGTATATCTGGTAAAGTTTATATATGCATTTATGTATATATAGTAAAGTTTCATGCCTGATGAAAATTCTCTCAGCATTTATGTATATATGGTAAAGTGTATATATACATTTATGTATATATGGTAAAGTTTCATGCCTGATGAAACCTCAAGCTTTCCCCAAGTTTACTTTGACCAACTTTGAATTATGTACTTCTGTAAATGACTGTTTTTCCTTCGCTAACATAACAGAAGACAAAGGTTGAGATGGGACATGTGCTCTGTGGTTCTCCCAGTTTTTCCTGCTGCTCTACTCTTTGCATGACTTCCCTTTGTCCCTTGTCTCTCTCTCATGCATAATTTCTCTTTGGGCTTTGAACATTTAGGGTCCTTGCTAAGCCTCTCCTGAGTCTCCTGTGGAGTCAACTGTTTCTGCTGTGTTCTTGCATTGAATATCATATCTTGTTCCACCACTGGCACTTACATAATCCTTTATCTTACATACTGTCATTAGGCCACAAAGCAGAGCTGCCTTATTTACCAATTGCCCTCCAATGCCTACTAGACTAGAGCTAATAATGTATGATAAATAAATAACTTAATTTTTTAAATTTATTTATTTTTTATGTGTATGAGTGTACTGTCTGCATGTAGGTTGGTGCACCCGTGTTGTGCAATGCCGAGGAGGTCAGAAGACGGTGTCAGATTCCCCTGGAACTGGAGTTAAAGACGGTTCTTAGCCGCCATGTGGGTACTGGGAATTGAACCCAGGTCCTCTGCAAGAGCAGTCAGTGCTCTTAACTGCTGAGCCATCTCTCCAGCCCCATAAATAACTTTTTAAATGACTGAGGGAAACCTTTGTTAATGTGAAAATAACTGTACCAGGATGTAGGCAAATAGTTTCTTAATAGAATGATTAAAATATAAAAATATGTCCCAATAATTTTGAAACAAACAATGTATCTATTTAGCTTTTTCTTGCCCTATTGTCTTCTCTCTCAATGTCTCATTTTTTGGTCTCTTTTAGATATCATCAATCTTACAGAACAAGTGCAGTGGGTCAAAGTCAATACAAACATGACTGGCTATTACATTGTACACTATGCAGATGACGACTGGGCAGCACTAATAAGTCAGTTAAAAAGAAATCCTTATGTTCTGAGTGACAAAGACCGAGCCAACCTCATCAATAACATCTTTGAACTTACAGGGTAGAGTATGACTATTTACATTTTTGCTGGCTTTTAAATGTTACTGAGGTAAAGAACAATTCGGAAAACTTAAAGAACTAGTATCCATTGATCTATTTGGTACAGCTTTTAGATAATTTAGCAATTCTAAGACATGTCCTTTGCTTTCAGAGATTTTTTTTTAATATACTTAGAAACATTTGCTACAAATATGTTGAATAGTTGGGTAGCATAAAACAGGATCAGCTAATAAAGACCAGATACCAATAAGCAGGATACATATTTTGTTCAATAAAATATTGGAGGAGTTCAACCTTCACATTGTTTCATGACAGAATTCTTTTTGAGAAGCAATTGGTTTCTACCTGAAGCTCAGTGCTTACTCTGGTTTGACAGTATCTCTAGTGGCTGAAACTCCCTTATGTATGTGACTTGCCTCATCAGTCACTTCATACATTGTAGAATCACAAAGCCCAGAAAAAGTAGAGAGATTTTGTAAAGATGTCTTCTAATTGGGTAACGAATTTAGACTCATTAAGCCTAGAATCACAAAAAATGCTATCATTTCTCATTTGGCTCATTTTTATGTCATTTCAACAATCACTGCTTTGACATCTACAAACTGCCTAGTGTTTCAAGTTGTGCAATTGTTGTTGCTTTATTTTTTGGGACAAGGTACCACCATGTAGCCCTAGCTGACCTGGCACTCGACTATGTAAACCAGGTTGGCCCTAAACTCACAGAGATCTGATACCTGCCTCTTGTCTCCTGAGTCCTAGGATTAAAGGCATGTGCTACCATGCCTAGCCTAAATTACCTAGTTTGTAAATTTTTATTTTATGTGTGTGAATGGTTCTCTGCATGTATGTGTACCATGTGAGTGTGATGCACATGGAGGCCAGAAGAAGCGGTGAGATCCCCTAAATCTGGATTTATGGATAGTTGTTTGCTGCCATGTGAGTGCTGAGAGCCAAACCTGTGTCCTTTGCAAAAGCAGCCAGTGCAGTTAACCACTGAGCCATTGCTCAAGCCCCAGTTAAACTTCCTAGTTTTTTTTTTTTAATTTTTTTAAAATTTTATTTATTTTTATGTGTATGAATGTAGTATCTGCATGTAGGTTTGTACACCCGTGTCAGGCAGTGTGAAAATAACTGTACCAGGATGTAGGCAAATAGTTTCTTAATAGAATGATTAAAATATAAAAATATGTCCCAATAATTTTGAAACAAACAATGTATCTATTTAGCTTTTTCTTGCCCTATTGTCTTCTCTCTCAGTGTCTCATTTTTTGGTCTCTTTTAGATATCATCAATCTTACAGAACAAGTGCAGTGGGTCACAGCCAATACAAACATGACTGGCTATTACATTGTACACTATGCAGATGATGACTGGGCAGCACTAATAAGTCAGTTAAAAAGAAATCCTTATGTTCTGAGTGGTCAGAAGAGGGTCTTGGATTCCCTGGGAACTGGAGTTCTCCTGGAATTGGAGTTACAGATGGTTCTCAGCCGCGATGTGGGTGCTGGGGATCGAACCCAGGTCCTCTGCAAGAGCAGTTGGTGCTCTTAACCGCTAGGCCATCTCTCCAGCCCCATAAACTTCCTAGTTTTTAAAGGTACTCATTATAAACACACAATAGACAAATTTGACAGAATCTTATACAATATCTTAACAAATTTGACAGAAGAAATAAGGTTTTGTTTTATATTTTTCAAATTTATATATTCTGCATGCTACCCCTGTCCTTTAATAATTAACAAATAAAATAAGTAGTATTCATCCTTTCCAATATATTGTGATACTTTTACTGAGTCAGTGATATTTTGTGATTGTGCATTAAAAAATGGTGATGTGTGGATTAAAAAATGAGCTGTTATTTATCTTTCTGTTAGAATGCATCTTTACCTTTGGGACACTTAAACATAATTAATTGAGTCTTAACTTTGCAGAATGTTGCTGTAAGCTTAAATTTCCAGTCTTCAGAACTTAACCACCTAGCTCTAAAGTCTCTCTCCAGCATAGCAAGAGTTCTGTATGTCTCATCAGATTTATATTTTCTATTCTTCTTTTAGCCTCGGCAAGGTGCCTCTTCGGATGGCATTTGATTTGATTGATTATCTTAGAAATGAGAAACATACTGCACCTATCACTGAAGCCTTGTTCCAGACAAGCCTCATCTATAACCTCCTTGAAAAACTGGGGCACATGGACCTGGCCTCGAGATTAGTGGTAAGTCTGCCTTTTTTCTAGTTTGTCTTGTGGGCTGCCTTTGATATTCATAATTCACTCATCCCTTGATATGCTTCTTTTAAAAAGAAAGTTAAATTCCATTTTCTTTTATTTTTATTTTATGTATATGAATGTTTTGCCTGTCTGTATCTATAAGTATATCTGTATCATGTAATGCCTGTGGCTAGAAGAGGGCACTGGATCCCTGGGGAATGGAGTTAGCCTTCATGTGAGTACTGGGAACCAAACCCAGCTGCTCTGTAAGAGTAACCACTGCTCTAAAATGCTGAGCCATCTCTCCAGCCCCAAATTCCATTTTCTTTACTTTCCTGATTGTGAACTCTACTCTGAATCAAAATACCATTACTTACCATGAGGAGTTGATAAAACTTTAGTATGAAGTAGTATTGTTTGAATATCAAAACACAGATTTTTCAACTCTGCTATCAAAATGGAGTCACATGGAAAGAAAACTGTTTCTTGGAACCCTACTTCTTTTTTAATGTTTTAATTTTTATTTATTACTTTGGTTTTATGTTTATGGGTATATTGCCTCATGTAGGTAAGTGTACCTGTGTCATGCAATGCCCAGGGAGGACAGAAGAGAGCATCAGATCCCCTGGAACTGGAATTATGGGCAGATGTTAGCCACCATATGGGTGCTGGGAATTGAACCTGGGTCCTTTATAAGAGCAGCCAGTGCTCTTAACCACTGAGCCATCTCTCCAGTACCCCCTCTCTTTTCTACAAAGACCCTTTTCCCAAATAAGATTATATTCACAGGTTTCAGCCAAACATGAATTAGGGGAGGAACTCACTGCTCAGTGAACTATCAGTGGATGCAGATAAGATTAATACATGTCACTCACTTCTTCTTTCACTCTTGAAGGACACTGTTGGTTCTGAAGATATCCTAAAAAGAGGCAGAATGTCTGCCTACTCTGAACTTGTCTAGCTAATTAGTTTCATGGTAACAGAAGCCCTTCTTCCCCATGCCTCTCTCTTTCTTCTATTTAAGACTTAGTCTCAGGAAGCACTTGGTACTTACCTCAAGCAATCCTTTTCTGAAAATACAGTTGTTAAACTCAATTCAAAGAGTTGGGTTTGGGAATATTTTCCTTCCTGAAGATGTTCAAGTAACTTGTCTTCCTAGAGCATCTTCATCCTATATGATTTCCAGTGTTCTGGACAAGTTTCATAGAGTGGTATCTAGGAAAATGGATAGAGGGCAGGGAAGGAGACTCCATGTCTTAGAACTTGGGTCATTTCACTGGTATAGGTCTTCAGGACTTCATATTGTTAGCTGAACACCACCTTGGATTTAGTTCATGAAGCGAGGAAATTTTAAAATTCTTAATCTAATCCTAGAGGATTCTGGTAACATCAAAACTCTCAAACTGTGAAACTGTTTTGTAGTTATGAATTGGGATGACATAGGTTTCTGAGTCCTTGAATCCAATACTCAGGTGTATTTGGTGTTTCATATTGATGTCTAATTAATATTTATGTCATTGTAACCAGAACATTATGCATATTCATTTGGCATTTTGTTATGAAAGCCATACATGGTGTATGCAGCATTTTGCGGTGTGTGCTGTGGTGTAGTAGGTAGGATCTGGAGGTACATTTGAGTTGTATTAAGCTGTTCACATCTGATGTTAATGTCTGGTTTTCACCATATTCCTCATTTGTCACTTTAGGAATCTGTTCTTTTCTTACATATTAGGCATCAGTGGAACAAACCTTTTGTAACAAAAACTGACAGTTCACTTTTAAGAACCTCAATTGACCTACAAAAGAACTCCCTGGATTTATCAGTATAAAATTAAAGCAATAAATCAAAACGTAATATATAACCAAAGTGTCAGCATCTTTCCATGTCTGTTTTATTTTTTTAAATAATTTTATTATGTTGCTGCCTTGTATTGCATATCCAGTGTTTGTACCTTATATGACACATCAGTTTATTCCCTCTCTTTTTATTGCCGGTGTTACTTATAGAATCATAGTATTATATTCTATTGTTTAATGACCTTAATTTCAAAAGTTTATTTAGGGAAAGCAGATTTCATTTGATTTGTAAAAGGGAAAGACAATATGGGATACCTGCCATGCTTCATAAATATTAATACTGAAAACATAACCTGAAACACTTTTTGAAATGATCACATTTTATAACAGTAAGATGTTTATGAAAATATAATTATTTTAGTAAAATATCATAGTTTCAAATATATTTAAAATAAAGTATTTTAAGAAATTCTCTTATTTGTTGTAAAGAGACTAGCAAAATCACACCATCTAGTTCCAGTTGTTTAATTGCTCAAGGCTGAGCCTTAGCATCTTCAAGTGTCAAGTTTTCTTTGCTGCCAGTACTTTAAAGCACCATTTCTGCTGACTTTGTTTCTCATTAAGCAGTTTTTACAAAAGATTTCAAGCATGTAACTTTTCTCACATTGTTCCTTATTTCTTTTTTTTATTTTATTTGTTTTTGTATGTGTATATTTTTTTTATTTTATTTGTTTTTGTATGTAGGTTTGTGCACCGTGTCGTGCAATGCTGCAGAGGTCAGAAGAGGTTGTCGGACTCCCCTGGAACTAGAGTTAAAGATGGTTGTTAGCTACCATGTGGGTGCTGGGGATTGAACCCAGGTCCTCTACAAGAGCAGTTGGTGCTCTTAACCGCTAGGCCATCTCTCCAGCCCTGTTCCTTGTCTCTATTTGATGATTAGGAGTACTTTTAAATTTTCCTTATTCTGGCCTTTATTCCCCTGCAGGCTGAGCAGCTCCACTCTCTCCCCACACTCTGTCCCAGTTCTAGTCTTGTGCCAGGCCTGCTCCTGATTTTCCACCTGAGATCTCTGGACTAGCTTCCCAACCCAGACTAGCTAATCCTCCAGCTTAGTTTATTAGACCCTTCATATCCCACCCTACCTTGCCCTTGGCCTTCTGATTTGCCTGCCACAGACCTGCCTACTACCCTGACAAGTACAGTGCATGCCACTCATCAAAGAAGCCTCTTTTTACAACAGAAGGAGACTATTAACAAAGTTCCAGAACTGGTCACACATAGAAAATATATGTCTGAGATATGCCCAGCCCTAAGTGACACATCTGTACTGGAGCCTCTACACCTAAGACTCATAGAACATAGTGGAACAGGGGGTAAAGAGAATACTAGTACATCCCTCAGCTCTTACCAGTGAAGCTTCCCCATACAACAGAGTGTGATACACACAGGCACACAGAAGACCACAACTAGCTAGGTTTAGACAATAAGAGACTGCAAAATGCATGACCCTGGATAGGCCTCCTTAAACTTCACATAGCCACAACTCAGGGACCATTTCAGAAAAGGGGGTGAAAAGATTGTAAGAACCACACTTGATGCATGAACATAAGGAAACCAAGGCTTTCAGGCCTCTGGGAACTTGCTCATACGAACTTACAGTAATAGTGTAAGCATGCACAAGACCCATGCAGACTCAAACAAATCTCAGCATAGAACTGGGTAAATGGGCAGCAGCCCCAACCCTAGCTGAAGAACTATTGGCCACTAATTACTGGGGGATGAAGAAGAGTAGATCTTCTTTAAGGGAGTGACTCTAGATAGACTAGACTCCAGTGGATGAACTTCCACTAAGGGACATCTGATACAAATGCTAGGCCAGATAGGACTTAAGATATATGACAGAATACATGAAATTTGGGGGTGGGGGTAGTATGGGAGAACAAGGATAGTGAAGGGGGTCTAAATTTGATTAAGAGCTATTATATGAAATGCACTGAAATTCAATACAGCATATATTTTTTTTTAATTCCTTATTCTCCAGCCATTTGGAACAAGAGTGGGAGGTTAGAATCTGTCTCTACAGATAGGCACTGTGCTGTCTTGATGATACTGAACAGATCAGACAGTTGAAGAAGATAGCAGGTACCAACACAGTCAGGTATGCCCAGTGGGGTGTCCTGCATTGTCATTCAGTATGCCAAGTATCTTCCATCTCCGTGCCCTCCCAAACTCTCAGACTCTATGCCTCACATATTCCACAAGGTATCATTGCCTTTAAATAAACACAGCCAAGCTGACATATTATCATAGCTTTGAGAACTTCTTACACAAGTTCTTTATTTCATTCTCCTATTCAGGTATACAGAAGGGTTATTCTGTAAAGCTCTAAGAAAAATGGCCATACACAGTTTAAACACTCAAATATTCATTTTAGAGGTTGACAGTGATACTCAAGAAAAAAATAATACTTTGAAGGAAATTGATCTGAATTCCTCAGTCTAAAAAGTTTAATTTATTTTTATTTTATGTGAATGAGTGTTCTGCCTTCATGTATATAGGTGCACCATGTCCATGCACTGCCTGCAAAGGGCGGAGGAGGACTTGGGATCTCCTGGAACTGGAGTTATGGGTGATTATAAGCTGCCATATGGGTGCTGGGAACCAAACCCAGGTCCTCTGGAAGAGCAGCCACTGTCCTTAACTGCTGAGCCATCCCTCCGGTCCCCTGTTTCATTTTGTCATTATTGTTGTTAGTTATTTTATAACTCATCTGTGATACTTCATTACTTGTGATAAGGTGTGATGGTGGCAAAGACAGAGAAGTACTGGTGGGGAGAAACTTTCTGGTGCTCATATCCACAGGGAGGGGAGAAACCTGTAAGTTTTTACACTTTTGATCCTTATATAGCATGGAAGAATGGAAGATTTTTCTTTACAGAAAAAAAGACTGTTTTGTATTAGAATACTCCCCCTCTATTGAATTTCATAAGTGCCTATTTCTTATAATGTTAAGTCTTATATGTATTTCCTCTCAGTACTTCCACATATAATAAATAATTTTATGCTTTTGGTGAGGAGAGAAATGAAAAGTTGTTTGCTGATTCCATAATACAACAAGTATATTTTACAATGACTTCCCATTAGGATAGGGCAGCAGATGACATTATTGAATAACTATTTTTTGAAGTATTTTGTTTATGTGCAGACTCAGTGTGTGTGTATATATGTGTGTGTGTGTGTATCTGCAGCTTACTGCCATACAATTCAGCTAAAACAAAAAAGTATATATATTATTACATACACAAAGCAAACAAATATTAGAAACTGATAAATAGGTGAATAGCATAGGGGTATTCAGTATACATCTTGTGCTGGATAGCTTTAGTGTCAACTTGACACACCTGGGTTGAGGGAGCTTCAGTTGGAGAATTGGCCCCATTGAATTGGCCTGTGGTCATATCTGTGGAGTATTGTCTTGATTGTCGAGCAGTGCAGGAGGGCCCAGCCCACTATGGGTGGTGCCACCCTGGGCGGCAGGTTGTTGTGTGCTGTATAAGAAGGCAGGCTGGGCATGAACCAGGGAGCAAGCCAGTGAACAGCATTCCTCCATGGCTTGTCCTTCAGCTCCTGCCTCCAGGTTCCTACCCTGAGTTCCTGCCTTGGGCTTCCTAAGTGATGAACTGTGACCCAGGAGATGTAAGCTGAATAAACCCTTTCCTCCCCAAGTTGGTGTCAGTCAGAGTGTTTCATCACAGCAATGGAAGACAAACTAGAGCACATCTATTGGATTTTTTCTATAGATTTGGATTTTATGTTAAAAATGGTAATACTAGAATGTAATCTGCTGTTCTTCCCTATAGACTTTATTTTCTTATTAATTAAATTCTTCTCGGGGCTGGAGAGATGGCCTAGTGGTTAAGAGCGCTGACTGCTCTTGCAGAGGACCCAGGTTCGATCCCCAGCACCCACATGGTGGTTGAGAACCATCCGTAACTCCAATTCCAGGAGAACTCCAGTTCCAGGGGAATCCGACGCCCTCTTTTCATACACATAAAATAAATAAATTAATTAAAAAAAATTGTTCTGGCCTCAAACTAGATGATTTGTTAAATACACTTTTTTAAAAAATTTTATTTATTTTCATATGCGAATGTAGGTTTGTGCACCTGTGTCGTGCAATGCCTCGGATGTCAGAAGAGGGCGTTGGATTCCCCTGGAACTGGAGTCAAAGACGATTCTCAGCCACCATGTGGGTGCTGGGGATCTAACCCAGGTCCTCTGCAAGAGCAGTTGGCGCTCTTAACTGCTAGGCCATCTCTCCAGCTCAAATACACTTTTAATATTAGATTGGGAACTGTTTAAATATTAATCGTGGGTAAGAAGTATGCTTTTGTAGATGTGCCACTTAGGCTTGGACAATTCACAATGTCTGTGTATGGCCAGTTGTGGTACTCTGTAATACTCTCCGTCTGATGCAAAAGAAGCTTCTTTGATGAGTGGTAAATGAGATACTTGTCTGTAAATATAAGGATCCATATTTTACACTTAGTAAGAAATTACATTTGTCTAGAGATGTGACAATCTTGGAGTTTTCTCTAAGATCTATGTGTATTTGGCTGTGTTTACAATACCACACCTGAGTGTCCTCTCATTGAGTGGGATTTAAGTCCAATTAGGTAGCTGTTGATTATCCCCAAGATAAAATTGCCACTACTCTACCACAGAACATAGAACAGGGGTAAAGAAGACATTAATGAATCTCTGAGTTCTCATTAATGAAGTTCCCTCATGAAACAGACCCAGGAGCACAAAAAGTCAAAAGCAGCCAAAGCATAGAGAGTAGAAGTCTGCAGAGTAGGGGTCATTAAACAAGACTCCTATGTTAAACATCACCCACCCAGGGCTCAGGAACCATTGTGGAAGGGGAGGAGGGCATGGAAAAATTGTAAGAGCCATGGACAAGGTGCATGACCATATGCAAGTAGAGTCCTGCAAGCTCCTGGGACCTTGCTCACATGAACCTACAGCAGTGGTGTCACTATGCATAAAACTATGCAAACTCAAGCAGACAAAACCCAGTACAGAACTGTGGAAATGGGCAGTAAGCCATAATCTTAGCAGAACTATCAGCAGCTGATTACAGCTGGGTGAGGAAGAGCTAATCTTCTTAAAGGGAAGCACTCTACATAGGCTGACTATACCCCAGTGGATGAACTTGCACTTAGGAATGTGTAGAGACATTAACTTGACAGATCGGCCTTAACAAAAATGGTAGAATGAATGAATTCTGGGGGTGGGGTATAGGAGAGTACCAGTGAGGAAGAGGATATAATGATTAAGATTGATTTAGATGTTTTTTGAAATACACAAAAATTGAATACAAAATTTTTTGAAAAAGTAGTATGTTTTTAACTGGACATGATGATAGAGACATGTAATCTCAGCAAGAGGATCCTGCTTTCAGAAAAAGTAATAGTATGCTGTATAATTGAGACATCATTGTCAGTCCTCCTTGTCTATAGCTTTGATATTGAATGGTTTCATACCAGCTGAACGTGGGCTTTGTATGTCAATAAATATTTAATAAGTAAAATCTATACCTTTTTGTTTACCCTTTTTTTCTAACTTGGAACGTTGGGGGAAGGATAGGTTATTGTCCTGATGTTCCTGGTTGTTTGAATTATGCTGGTATCCCATTATAATCCATTTTTATCTCTGTAGAACAGAGTATATAAATTGCTCCAGACCCAGATCCACCAACAAACTTGGACTGATGAAGGCACACCATCCATGAGAGAGCTTCGATCAGCCTTACTGGAATTTGCCTGTGCCCACAGCCTGGACAACTGTACCACTGTTGCCACGAGGCTGTTTGATGATTGGATGGCATCAAATGGAAGTCAGAGGTGAAGTGCACACCTACGCAAATGAATTTCTTTCCTCCTCTCTTCCTCATGTTGTATGCTGAAGCCAAGATCTTTGCCCGGATCGTGAATGTTACAAAACTGTTAGTGAAAAAGATAAAAGTTCATCTAAACTATTTTTTTAATATATTTAAAAATATTTTTGCCAGGTGTGGTGGCACACACCTTTAATCCCAGCACTTGGGAAACAGAGGCAGGCAGGTCTCTGTGAGTTCAAGGCTAGCCTGGTCTATATACTGAGTTCTAGGCCAGCTGGGACTACATACAGGGAGACCCTGTCTCGAAAAGATCAAAAAAATATTTTATTGAGCTTTTGTACATTTCATACAACAGTTCTTAAACAAATTTAACCCTCCCATTCATACTGCCAACCCATTTAGGACCTCATGTATTCTACCATACATGGTAAGTGTTTTACCCAAATGTCCTTTGGTGCACATTCATCCACTGGAGTCTAGTCAGCATATGTAGAAATTTTAAGGAAGGTCTACTCTCCGCCACTCAGCAGTAATCAGTCTCCAAACAGTTCCCAGGCTGCCTGTTTCCCTCACTCCACTCTGGGCCCTTGTCTGATTGAGTTGGCATGGGTCTTGTGTTCAACGCTACCTTGCCACAGGTTAACACGAGCAAGCTTCCAGTGGCTAAAAGCCAGGTCTCTGCTCCCTATGTTTGTGGACCAACGCTGGCTCTTAAATTCTTGCCGCCCCTTCCACAGTGGTCCCTGAGCTGTGGGTGGGTGAAGTTTAATATAAGACTCCTATCCAAGAGCACACTCTGCAATCTCTTATTCTCTAAAACTTAGCCAGTTGTGGCCTTTTTGTGTACATCATACTCTGTTGTGTAAAGGAGCTTCACTGGGGAGATTTGAGTGATGAACTAGTATTCTCTCCATCCCCTGTTCTGCTTTGTTCCATGAGCCTTAGGTGTAGGGAGGGGTTCCACCGTAGATATTCTACCTAGCAGTATATATCTCTCAGGCATATATTCTCTATGTGTGACCATTTGCAGAACTCTCCAGTAGCCTCTATCTGTTACAAAAAAGCTTCTTTGATGAGTGGTATATGGTATACTTGTCTGTAAATATAAGGATCCATGTTCAGTGTATGGTAAGAAATTTCATTTGTCTACAGATAAGAGAGAGAGAGGGTTTTCTCTAGGATTTATGACCCCTCCAGCCGTGTGTGTTTGGCTGAGCCAAACCCATGAGTTCACTTCCATTGAGAGGGCTTCAAGTCCAATTAGACAGCTGTTCATTACCTCCCAGATAACAGTGCCACTACTGCACCAGTTGCTATGCCAGTCATTATGGTTATTTGGCTTTAGAAATGGGTTGGGCCACTGATTGATTTTTCTCCCTTAGCACTTTATATAGTATCCTCTAGAACTAGGCTAATCAGGGAGAAGGTTTCCAGGTCAGTTCCAGCTCCATTGCTCCAAGTCTTGTGTCCAAAGTATGTCCTGTCTTCAGTAGTAGGGTCTTACCTTCAAATTCTGGGAGATAATGAAGGCGGTGGCAATCGTCTGTGTTGTTTTGGGAGTCTCTTGAACTATACTGAACAACTCAAAAGGATCTTTTCTCCTGTCTGGCACTGTGGTCTTTGCCATACAGCCCCCAGGTATATAGACACACTAGTGTTCAAACACCACATGTGTATTTCTCAGGGTTCTCCAGCCAGTACATTTCCCTCTGGTTTCCCATGCCACTCAAGCTCCATTCTTCTCTCCTCCCTTCCTGTTCAGCCTCTCTCCTCCCTCCTCAGTCTAAGTATCCCCATTATCCCTCCCCTCCCCCAGAACACCCTCCTCCCACCATCCCTTCTCATCCCCTACCCCCATGGTCCCCTGCATGTCTCTCCCTCTCCGGCGACTAGCAGAACACTCCCACTTTCCCCACCTTCTTCCTGGTCACAACTGTTTTCTTCTCCCTCTCTTTCAGACTCTTGCTTTCAGTTTACCTCTCTGTTTCCTTTTCATTTTCCTGGCTCCTGCTGTTACATCAAGTTATATATTCACATATAAGAGATTGGTGCTACAATCCACAAAGGAGGGAGAACATAGGTTGCTTGCTTTTCTGGGTTTTTGTTACTTCATTTAGTATAATATAACTATTTTTTAATTGTGGTCGAATACATATACAATTGGTGATCTTAACCATTTTTTAGTTTACAAGTCAGTAGTGTTACGTACATTCAGATTACAGTACACAGGTCTCCTTTTGTTCTCTTTAAAAACTGGAAATATGTATTCACTAAGCAACTCCCACACTCTCCTCTCCATAGTACTTGGCAACTACTGTTCTGCTTTATTTTTCCATGAGTATGACCCTGCTAGATACCTGATAAAGGAAATCAGGCCGTGCATGGTGCCACATGCCTTTAATCCCAGCACTCAGGAGGCAGAGGCAGGTGGATCTCTGTGAGTTCAAGGCCAGCCTGGTCTACATAGTGTGTTCCAGGCCAGCTGGGGCTACAGAGAGACTCTGTCTCAAACAAACAAATAAGTAAATAAGAAATCAGATAGTACCTGTCTTTCTGTAACTGATTTATTTATTTAGTATAATGTCTTTAAGGGTCATACATACTAAAATTTGCTTTGTTCTTAAGGAAGGAAGAAATAATATTCCATTGTATACATATACCATGTTATTTAATTTATATATTTTTTTTATCAAATCTAGACCCGTGTCCCCCCCCATCCCCCCACCCCACCAGAGCTCATGCATTCTGCCAAACATGCTTTTCATCTTTCTCAGTCTTTCTCAATATTCTCCATGTGGAAGTTAACTGTTTTGAGCAGAAGTTCGCTGTTCAGTCAGTTCTTTGATGCAGTCCTTTCTGTTGTTGTTGTTGTTGTTGTTGTTGCTGTTGTTGTTGTTGTTTCCAATATGCATTACGCCCAACTGCTTTGGACAAAAGCTCAAGGGGCCCTGCACAAGAAATACTTACAACTAGGTAATTGGCACTAGCATCCACAGATGAGGGATACCATTCATCGTTTGTTTTTCTGGGACTGTGTTACTTCCCTCAGCATGATGTCCTTAGCTCCAGCCATTTTCCTGCAAAGCTTCATGATGTCATCTTTCTTTACTGCTCCATAGAACTCCATTGTGTAGATGTACCACATTTTCTTATCCACTACATCAGTTGAGGGGCATTTGGGTTGGTTTCCACTCCTTGCTATTGTGAAGAGAGCTGAAATAAACATGGCTGTGCATGTATTCTGTGGGTGGGGTGAGTCTTGAGGGTACATGCCTAGAGTGGTATGAGCTGGATCGGGTGGCAAGTTCATTCCAAGTCTTCCAAGGTTTCCACACTGCTTTCCATAGTGCTGCAGTGAGTTTACATTCCCACCAGCAGTGATGAGTGTTCCCTTTCCCCACAACCTCTCCAGCACTTGGTATCATTTGTTTTCTTGATCCTAGCCAGTCTTATTGGAGTAAGATGATATCTTAAAGTGGTTTTGATTTGCATTTCCTTAATGATTAGTGATGTTGAACACTTCTTAAGGTGTTTCTCAGCCATCTCTAATTCCTCACTTGTGAAGTCTCTGTTCAGTTCTTTGCTCCATCTATTGAGTAGGTCATTTGTTTTCTTTCTTTTTTTTGTTTTTTGAGTAGTTTATGTATTCTGGAAATCAATGGCTGGAGCTAGAGGACATCATGCTGAGTGAAGTAACACAGTCCCAGAAAAACAAATGACGAATGTATCCCTCATTTTATTTTTATGTTAAAAACATAAAAATAAAAATAAAAAAAGAAAGACTTGGAATGAACTTGCCACCCAACCCAGCCATACCACTCCTGGGCATGTACCCTCAAGACTCACCCCACCACAGAGATACATGCACGGCCATGTTTTTTTCAGCTCTCTTCACAATAGCAAGGAGCTAGAACCAACCCAAATGCCCCTCAACTGATGAGTGGATAGAGAAAATGTGGTACATCTACACAATGGAGTTCTATGGAGCAGTAAAGAAAGACGACATCATGAGCTTCGCAGGAAAATGGCTGGAGCTAGAGGACATCATATACCATATTTTTATGCATTTCTTCATAGCCTTCTAATTGCCCCCCCACTTGGCCATTGTGAATAGTTCTGCCATAAATGTGCACATACAAATAGCTCTTGCAAATCTGCTTCCAGTTCTTGTGGATATATATCAAAAGTTGGTATTGTCAGGCCATAGGGAAATCCTGTGTGGGGTGTGTGAGTGTGTGTGTGTGTGTGTGTGTGTGTGTGTGTGTGTGGTGTGTGTATGTGAGTATACATGTTCATGGAGGCTAGGGGACAACCTCTGGTGTTGTTCCTTAGAAACACTGTTCACCTTCATCTTTTAAGACAGTGTATTTGATTGGCCTGACCGCTCACTGAGTAGACTTACCTTGCTGGCTACAGATCCCTAGAGATTCCCTGTCTCTTACTACAGTAGGGATTACAAGTGTACACCACCCCTCTAGCTTTATTATGTGGGTTCTGAGGATCAAACTTAAGTCCTCATGCTTGCATAGCAAGCACTTTACTGACTGATTTCTCCAGCTTTATTTTTAATTTTTTAAGGACCTTAGATGCCATCTTGTTTTCCATAGTAGTCGTGCCATTTTATATTCCTACTAACAGGGCATAACCAGTTTTTCACATCATTTCCAAAACATTTTGTGGTTTGTTTTGTTTTGGATTGGATTGGTTTTGAGATAAGAGGTCACTGTGTAGCTCTGGTGCTGGCCTAGACCTTGCTATGTAGACCACAGTGGCCTCCCAACTCAGAAATCTACCTACTTCTGCCTCCCAAGTACTGGGATTAAAGGTGTGTGCTATTGTACATGGCTAGAACTAACCTTTTTTTCTTAACTCTAAATTTTGTAAAAAAAAACTTATAGTTATTACTTAACCTGACTCAAACACCACCAGTCACGTCCTTGCTTTTGTAGTCCTGCCAGTTTTTTCTTTATTATTCTCATCCATCGTTATCTCTTACAGCATCCCTACTGATGTCATGACAACTGTTTTCAAAGTTGGAGCAAAATCTGAGAAAGGCTGGTCATTCCTCTTAAGCATGTATACCACCATGGGCTCTGAAGCAGAAAAGAACAAAATACTTGAAGCTCTTGCCAGCTCAGAGGATGTACAGAGACTTTACTGGTATGGAACCACTCAAGGAACATGGTAGAAAGAAACTGAAGATAAAAGCACTTGGTTCATAGGACAGGAACTTCTTTTCTCTGAGTTTTCCCTTTGCCTCCTTTCTATCATAAGTCAGATAGAACCTGGACAGTGTGGAGAGGAGCTTATATGGGCTGAACTTCATCTTGGAGGTTTAACCTTTACAGATAGGCAGAAAACACTTTGTTCAAGAGATTTGGAGATGTTGGGAATCAACCCCATCTGCTCTCTGATAGGAAATGCTGTCTTCCTCTTGGCATGATGAATTAAACTCTGCTGTTAAGACATCATTCTTTTTGGACAGTTCTTTGGTCCAGCTGCCATTTTGAAAATACAGATACTCCAGAAAAAGATAGCTATAAAAGCTTATAAGTTCTATCTTTCTGTGAATTTTTCAGTCTCCTTTTTAATTCCAATTAGAAATGAGAACTTCACATGGGAAAAGGAAGGCAGGGAAACTTGAAGGTTTCTGGAGCTTAGGACACAGACACTGAAAGTATAGGGAGCACCTTGGTCGCGTTGCTTCTCTTATGTACGTTCACTCAGATGTATCATAAATGTCCCAGAGAGATCCTTGGCCTCTGCCTAAACCCACTTCCTAAAAGATGCTCTATAAATAAGCATTTTCTTTAAAGCAGTGTAGCCTCTCACCTAAGCACAAAACATGATAAAGTCCATTATAACTATTCAAACAACACCTGAAATAGAGTAAAATGCGAAAATATTTCTCAGGATCCTTCCCTTTGTTTTTTCTCCCTCATCTGTTAATAGGGCCAATGCCTGTTCATTTACATGTAGAAATACACAGGTTCAGTATTTTTAACCTGAAGAGCTCTGAAGTGGAAACAGCTGGTCCCAAGCATTACAGACATAGGATACTCATCCTGTGGATACATCGTGTTTTTAAAAATAGGCTTGTACTCATGGATTATCACTTATAGCTAAAAATGAAAAAAAAAAAAAACTGAGAGAAAGATGCAGGACAGTTATGGCAGAATGCATGATCTGGGATGGGGTGGGGGTGGGGGGGGAGGGAAAGGGAAATAAGCCTGAATTGAATTGGAAAAAATGTATGAAATGCACAAAGCATCAATAAAAACTAATTTAAAAAAAAAAAATAGGTTGATCCTATACCCAGTGTTTTAAAACATTCTTTTTAGTGAATAATCACAGCTAAGTTTTGCCAGGTTGCTTCATAAAACCTACTTCATCTCTTTTTTTGGCTGTATTGGTGTATTCCAAGGAATGGCTCTGTTACAATTTAACCCATTACATCTTGATGCATTTGACTTTTCCTCCCTAAGAAATGTTGCCACATTCTTTTAGGGTTGTGTATTTTCCTCAGTATAAGCAGATAGGAAAGCATAGTAGCTAAGAACTGCATCAGTGTTTATTAGCTATAAACTGTGGAGTGATTGTGTCACATCACATGCCTTTTACAATAAACTAGAAATAGATAATATATGCCTACTTCATAGCTTAGTTCTGTTGAGGACTTACAGAATCATCTAATACATAGTAGCAAAAAAAATGTTAACTAATAATAATATGTACTGGGTGCAGGATGTGGTGGCTCAGTGCCTTTAACTCCAGCACTCAGGAGGCAGAGGCAGGTGGATCTCAACCAGCCTGGTCTACGTGGTTGGTTCCAGGCAGGTTAGGACTTTGTGAAACAAACAAAAAAAATATGTATTGAGATACATCTTCCTATTGTTATTGTCAAATCATTAAAACAAGCCAGTTTTTTAGAGTAGTTATATCTCTGCCTACTCAAATTATACTAGAAAAATGTATCAGTCTCCAAAATTGTAATAAATTTCAAGAGTTTTCTTCCTGTATCACAAACTATCATTATGTCACAGGACATGAATATGATTATCATAGTGAGTTTTTCCTTTACTTAAAAAAGGTAAGTTTTCCATATGTAGATTAATCTTAAGACTAGTCCAACCCTGTTCACCTTAAATTAATAAAGAGCTTTATTTAGGAACTCAATACCAATTTCATTTCAGTCATTACTTCATGAACAATTTTTTGAAGGCTAAATCTGTTTTGTTCTTCAGGTTAATGAAAAGTAGCCTTGATGGAGATATCATCCGAACACAGAAGTTGTCGCACATCATTAGAACAGTGGGCGAACACTTTCCTGGACACTTGTTGGCATGGGATTTTGTCAAAGAGAACTGGAATAGGCTTGTACATAAGTAAGTTTCTCAGAGTGACTGACTTCCATAGTTCTTGAGCTGTGCCTGTGGAAAGAGCTCCCAATGTCTTTCTGATTCACCCAAGTTAGGATTTGTCTTAAGAAGAGAAAGTTGTTAGACACCAGGGTTTTATAAACATTCTAGAGTATAGGTCAGTTAGCAGTGGTGTTCCATGCAAACACTAATCAAGGCCAGGCATACCTAACACCAGGTTTATCATCTCAGTATAGCCCTTGACTTTCAAACTAGCTGTTTAGTTATGCATGTTGGAAATACCCTTTTTATTGGCAAGGTATCACAATTAGTTAGATACCACAGGCTTTTTCCTCTTTTAAAGTAAGAATGGGGTGGTGGGAATTTAGCTCAGGTCCTGCATTTGATCCTTAGCTCTTTGGGGGAGGGAGCAAAAAAAGACAAAATTAAAGCAATAATGATAATTCTGGTGTAGGTTATCTGGAGAATTAGCTTACAGATTTATCTGACTGTCCTAAACTCCCACCTCCTTTCTTGCCCAGTGCCAATAAGTGTGTGGGGCTGCCCCGAACACTCTAGGCTAGACCCCATCCTGCCTTTGCATTAATAAGTGTATGGGGATGCCCCCAGCACTCTAGGCTGGACCCCATCCTGCCTTTGCATTAATAAGTGTATGGGGTTGCCCCCAGCACTCTAGGCTGGACCCCATTCTGCCTTTGAATTAAAGCATTTCCCTCTCTCTAGAACAGTGCTTTGCTTGTCAGCATCTGCTTCATTTTTTTCTTATATTTGTATTTCTTCAGGTTCCATTTGGGGTCCTATACCATGCAGAGTATTGTTGCTGGATCAACTCACTTGTTTTCGACAAAGGCACATTTGTCTGAGGTTGGTGCTATAAAATGCTAGCAGGAAGACTGGATAGCCCTCTCCCTTAGGCTGCTCTGTTAGTGAACTACAGGGTTTTCATGCTAATTCAGGCCCTTCTTCCTCCCTTCATCAGTGCTAATAATTCTGCATTGACTTTACTTGTAGAGGGTTGCTAATAATTCTTCATTATTATGTGTAGAGGGCTCATATGCAGTGAGGAGGTAAAATTCTGATTCCATTCCCGGCAATACTTGCTGTCTCCATGATACAAATTTAAGTGGTAATGAAGCTGTTTCCAGGAATTTCATTTAAAAGATGAATTTACTTACCAAGCCTAATTTTAGATTTCATCAAAATTCTTTTTGTATCTTAGTGCTAACTAATAAGGAAATGAAGGAGTGGTGATAAAGGAAAGAACCGATGTACCTGTGGTAGTGGGGGGTAAAAAGAGTGTGTTTTCATTTTTAAAAGCACTTTAAATATAACTGCTATTGATTGACATTTCTATGTAGATACTGAGACTGTTAAACCACATCTCTCTGTTGTTTACACAGTACCAGTACCACCATCATAAAGTTAAAACTCATTTCAAAAGGCTGATCAAAGTAATCTGAGACTTACTGTCCTTTTCTTGTTTAAAATCCTTTGTGAAACTTACAGGTTCGGGCATTCTTTGAAAATCAGTCAGAGACAACCTTCCGGCTTCGTTGTGTCCAAGAGGCTTTGGAAGTCATTCAGCGGAATATCCAGTGGATGGAGAAGAACCTGGAAGCTCTGACATGGTGGCTATAGCATAACAGTGACCTATCCCCACTTCATAGAGCTGTGAACTTGGGCTCTACTGCTTTTGCAAAAGCTGAGGTGAAGCCAGGACTGCTGCTGAGTTGTTTGCACTGTTAGGAGTTCTAGTTAGCTCAGGGCCCAATTGTACTTTTCATGTATTTTCTAAAATATCTTTAGACGGTATGTAGTTATTTATTACAAAATTATATATTCACCTGTATGCCAACCGTCTACAAGAGAGTGAGAAACTTTTCTTTGAATATACAAATGAAGAAAAACATCATCTGATTTGGTCTGTATCCAGAGAGCTGCTGACACGGTGAAACCAGGGAGGGTCTCCCATAAACCTGCCATGCTGCAGGCTGCTGATCTGCCAGCCACCCGTGACTTCATATTGATAGGTGCACCTGGAATGGAGTAGCTAGCCTTGTAGGGCAGGGAGAAGACAGTGACAATGCAGCTTGAGATAGCTCTAGCTGATCTTGGTGTGCAGGTCTACTTTGGGGGTTCTGGGTGAGCCTTTTAAAAAAATCTTAAATAATATCTATGACTATTAAACTTCCTGCAGATTAGCCAGGTGCTATAGAATTTATCTTTTTTGTTTAATTGAACAGCTGAAAAATTCAACTTTCCCAATATATTTAACACTTTCTGCTTCATCTTTTACAGTAATGCTTTACCATAGGAAAATATTCAAACTGAGTTAGCTTTAATGATACTTTATTGATGAATGTCAGTATCCCCCAAATCTGTACACCATCACTGGCCCTGCCCTCGATAGACCTGATGCTAAGATGAGTATTTCTATATTTGTGGTATTCTGTTAAGCACTGGTGTTTCCGTCATGACTTTTAGCACCAAGAATGTAATTAGTTTGTTTCACCTCACAAGTCACCACTCTCTGTGAATCTTACCTGTGCATGGATTTTCATTTTATATGTTTTAATGGTGTATTGGTGAAAGCATTTATAAGATAGGACCTTCGACAAAGGTTTTTAATTTGAAGTTCACCATAGTACCTTAAAGGAACAAAAAGAAAGTGGGATAGGAATAAGTTGAATTAGTGCTTACTGTGGTGGGCTTTGAAATTTTTTCCACTGTTAAAAATCAGTCCTTCACTTTGGTTGAAAAAATCATTTTTTTTCTGTTTTTTTTGTTGTTGTTGTTTTTTGTTTTTATCATGGCCAAACTAACATTGAATAGAGTGGCCAGGGAGCAAGCAAAGGGACAGTGCGGAGGATCCACACTGAAAACACTGTCACTCCTTCTGAGGAAGAAATGCTGTACTTGAACCTTTTGAGCTATGCAGACTTATTTCTAGATTGTTGTGTTTCTTTGATTCTTAGGAGAGAAGTTTTCTTCCTGATAACTCATGAGAACTCTATATTTTGTTTGGAAGCAGTGTCTCTGTAAATACAAAGAGAGTTACTCATTTGTGAGTACTTAACACTCCACAGAGTGAGAAAGTAGGAAAGGCCATGTTTTTTATATTCAGCTGATACAAAGTTAGAATTTGTGGAGTTGTATACAAAGTTATAGTTTATTTTATGAAAATATTTTTATATAACAAAAGTTTTAATGACTGGCAAGCTGAAAATAGCCTGCTTTAATCCTAGTCTTTTCTCCCAATTTAGTCTTTTCTAAACATTTATGTTTTTGAGTAGAAAATATTATTCCTGAGAATCGCAGAATCATCTTCATGTCTTACTGAAATGGGTAATTGTAGATCTTTATTCTTCTGGTACTTTGGTGAGTGAATGATAGTTTAGTTGATACTGAAAGTTAGTGGGCTTTTGTATTGTCAGAGTAAAGGGAAAATACTAACTCTTAAGCAGGTCGGTTGCTTTTTTCTTCCCATGTTCTGTTACTAAATTCCACTTGGATACAAAGTTTAACTTTTGCCGTTTTCAACATCAGTTCAGATTCTTCAGACTACCCTACCCATTTGTGCCATTGCTCAAAGTGTATGTAGCTGCATATGGCAAATCTTGTCTTACTTTAGATAACTTTTTTCATTTGTATGAATGTGTGTTGTATGCGGTATTTTAAGCAAAGCCTTATGAAAGTAATAGGCTAAAAAAGAGGCCATTCTTGATCCACTGTTGTCGAAGGCTATTCATTCCCATGATAATGGAGCCATGATATTTGCAGTTTTATTTATAACTTTCACCTCAATTAGTTTTAGTTTTAGGAGGCCTCACTTTAATTTTCCTAGAGAATTCTGTAAGTTTTCATGCTTTGCTAATTCACTTCTGTGGAACCTCTTAGAACTAATTCAAAGTTAGGAATGAAGTTGAAAGGCAGCATTTATAATACAATAAATGCATCAGTAGCATTCACATGTCCCTACTCCTGGAACTCAGGTTGAAGCACAGAGGTCAGAGTATGTGTTTAGTGCAGGCACACAGATGCCTAACACCCTTAAGTAGCAGCTAAATAAGCTCATTACAGAGCAAGTGCACACTTGAATGTATCATAAAAGGCTCATCATACTACATCATTAGGAAAGACAGAATTAGAACTCTAGATTTGTGAAAAGAAAATTTGATTTGGAGATCTGAAAGATTATGAAAGTAGAAATTAGATTAGTTGAGTTTATTCTATTACTGTAAAGTTGATCTAATAAAGTAAAAGTAAGGGCAGCTTCTTACCAAAAGCTTGTAACTTCTTCTATCTCATTCTATTTAAGTGTCTTTTAAAATTAAATTGTATTTGTCATTGCTTCAGTGTTCACAAGCTTACTTCCTATCACTAATTTTCTTTGTCGTGTGTTTCTTTTCTATGAGACTTTGGCCACCATTGTAACAAAAGCTGCAGAAGAGTCCTGGGTATAGAGAGCAAATCCAGCTGCTCCAGTATTACTGGACACCAAACAATTTTTTTCATATCAGGAAGAAACTAAAATTAAGTGTTGAGTTTGTTGGGTGACCAATAGCCTGCTACTAAATTGGATTTTAAGAGTCTACTTAAATCTGAAGCATCTGGAACTGTATAATCTGTAGCCAGGCTAATGAGCATTTACACAAGCCTGTGTGTTGTGTTCAGTGGGCTCCAGGGAAGGCACGGTGCATTGCAGATGTGCCATCGCCAGTGACAGCAGTTCCAGCTGAGTTCACGGCTATACATGGGTTGTGCTCTGTGTGCCTCTAAGAATTGGGTTGTAGGTATGATGTAGCTCTTCTCACTTTGCCTTGCTTGTTTAGACTGGAATTCATTCTTTTAAAAAGGCTTTCTCTCCCCTTACCTCTTTATATTTTTTGAAACTAAAAGTGTGTATTCTCTGGGTTTTGTGTTTCTATTTTGTTCATCAATCTCTGTATTGGCAAAAAGCACAAAATGAGAAGTGGAAGTCCAAAACTATGATGAATCTCCTCCCTATCTCTTATTGCCTCCCTGGGCAATAACTAGTAGGATAAGTTATTGGCTTTTAGAAGGTTTGGGTTTTTTCAGGGAATGCACCTGTATTTTGATATGTTTTTATATTTAATTTTGTAAATTCTGTCCTAGTGAAGAATGAAATACTGTCCTATAAAAGCCCTCTCCTCTCTCTGTATTGCTTGTTGTAGGCAACAGCTACAGAGTAGTTACTTGATTTTTTTTTTTTTAAGAGATAGTGGTTTAGGGGAGGGGAACAGGATAGCTCCTTTTAAAGATGTTTAGAAATGGTTTGTTGCTATTTACAACTTTGTGCTATCCTTTATACGTGTATGTAAACTCTGGAGGTCTACCTGGATGTGTGATAGGCAGTGACAATAGTGACAGGGGCTGTTGCTGTGGTCTAGTCTTAGGAACTTGGGTGGTCTCTCATTCAAGGACGTTATAAATGCTATGCTACTTTTTATATTTATATTTGTTTCTTTACATAGATGTATATATGCTTAATGAACATTGAGACTAAGTATGACATATTTTTTCACTTTTCCTTGATGCCTTTTGAGGCAATAGCTAATAGAGTTTGGCTTGCTTGAGAATGTGGACAAAATTAGAGTATGTGCTCAGTTGTTGTATTACTAATTTCCTTTTCTACTGTGTCTTTCAAGTGAGGTGAAAACACCCAATGACATGTGGAAGACTGAATGTGTAACCGTCACCTCTTCTTTCCACCCTTTATTGCCTACTGGGCAGTAGAGAATACAGTAATTGTACAGGTGGGGAGGTGCAGGGAATGGTACCTAATGTTTGCATATATTTCTTACTACTGTATTGTATTAATCCATTGGGTGCCCAGACTGGAAAGTACCCAATGGACCATGGAGTTCCAGATTTATAGCAGTGTCCTCTTTCCCTTTCCCTTATTGCCCAGGGGCAATACTTTTTAAATAGTTTGAATTTTCTTTACAAGTCTATATAAATGCAGGCAGTATCTGGTAGTCAGTTGCTGTGGGGCCGGCTCCTGTGTTGGTGTGGCAGGCCTGGCCTGTGCTCTCACTGCATGTACATGCTTTTGCTTCTTTTCACAGCATTCATCAGGTGCCTGTCTTGCACTTGGACTTGGTTGAGCTGAGGAACCGTGGAGCTCTCGGTGTCAATAGTCTGCTTCCTTGCCTGTTTTAGTTGTTTTAGCTGTGTGGGCAATAACTTCCAAGTAGTTGAGGGGTTTATCTTTTTCTTTTTTTTAGGCTTAGAGGGGACTAAGAGCAGGATATATACTCTTTTAAAAATGTGTATAGTCTTTATTACTATACTGTGTTATTTCATTTTGTACTGAGTCCTTTACTTGGGCATACAGGTACCTGATGAAACGTGGAGGTCCAGATGTATGAAAATGTTCTCTTTTTCCCTTTCCTCATTGCTTCTATGGGCAATAGTTATAGAGTAGCCTAGATTTTTTAATTTCTACCCCACCCAGAAGGGTGAGTATGTACATACTTTAAATATGTATGTAAATATTTTTATCCATTTTTCTGTTAGTTCATTGTGTACCTAGGTTTGTCTGTGGACACTTAGATACATAAGGAAAATTGAGGTTCATTCTATGAAAAATTCTCCCCTTTCCCCTTCCCTTATTGCCTGTCTGGGCAATGGCTAGTAGACTAGTTCGCTTCTTTGGCAAAATGGGGTGGAGGAGTTCTGGGTTTGTGGTTTTTGTTTTGTTTTGTTTTTGATGGAGTCTCTCTAGTCTCAGCCTGGGAGTCACCATGTGGACCAGGCAGGCCTCCATCTCTCAGAGATCCACTTACCTCTGCCTCCCCAGACCTGGGATTAAGGTATGCATCACCACACCCAGCTGGGTTTGTACTTTTTTAAATGTACATAAACGTTTGCCAGTTTTTTATTCATTCATTACCAGCCTATTTTTGTGTTTGAGTTTGTTGATGTCAAACATAACAAGAGTCGAAACCCAGAGGCATGGAACATTGTCCTTCACTCTGTGGCCTGTGCTGTAGGGTAGTGGTGCATGAGTACTACGGGGCTTGCTTGCTTTTTGTTTGTTTGGGTTTTTTGGTGGGGAGTGGGCTTGCAAAAGAAGAAGGTAACCATGTATATACTTTTAGCTGTTGGAATGCTTTTGCTCCTTTATGGTGCTCACTTCATTTTGAGTCTGGTTATTTTATTTTATTTTTATTTTATGTGTATGAGTGTTATGCCTGTGAGTATGTACCTGTGCCATGTAATGTTGAGTTTTGGCATGACTATTTATTAACAGGTACAATGAGTGCTGAGATTGACTCTATGAAAACTGTCCACACTCCCTGTCCCTTGTTGCCTAGTGGGCAATGGTAGAATAGATAGTTGTTTTCTTGTTTGTCTGTCTGTCTATGGGGGGGGGCAGGGGTTGAGTGTACATATATTTTTAATGTATATAAATATTTGCAATGTTCTGTGTACTATTTCACATAGTCCAGTCCTTTGCTGGGACTTGTAAATACTTAATGAAACATGGAGGTCCACACGTATGATAATTCTCCACTGCATCCCTTCCCTTGTTGCCTGCAGAGGCAATTATTTTATAACTTAGGGGGTTTTCTTGGGGGAGGGGTTGCTTATGTGGGTAGTTATGGAAAAGGGGACAGGGTATATGCTTTTAAATATATATATATATATGTATATATACATATGTATAAATATTTTCATGTTACTGATTAGGTCCCTAATCCTTTGCGTGCATAAATGGGTACCTAATGAAAATTGAGGATCAATGTATGACATAGCTCCCATCTTCCCTTCCCCATATTGCCTGTATTGGCAATGGTGATTAGAATAGTTGTACATTATTTACTCATTTTGGAGGGTTTATTTTTGACTAGAAAATATTCCCTAGTATACATAGTTTTCATTGCTTTATTTCATTTTGTATTGAGTGTTTTGCATGACTATAAGAGCATAATGAACATTATTAACTTTCCTAGTAAAAAAGAGCACATCCTTTTCACATATTCCCTCATTTAGAGGTAGCTAGTAAAGTTTTCTGGTGATTATTATTTTATTCTCTAGGATATATACCTTTAAGGATACAAATACACATACCCATGTAAATTTCTCACTCGCCTCCATTATTTTCCTTTAATATTTAGTCCTTTGCAGGGCTCTAGTTACCTGTATGCACGAAAAATGCATACTTTTTCAAGAGCATCTGGAGCATCTGGCTGGAAGGTTTGGCCCTGGGACACCAGGTGTGACAAATGGCAGTAGGCATGCAGCAAATAAGATGAGAGAGGACACTTAAAGAGTTTGAGAGCTAATCAGTTCTAGCATTTCTAGTGCTGATTTAAACTGAGGTGGTGAAAAGTGATTTGTAGTTTTGTAAACACCATAAAAGTGGAGGACAGTGTTGAGTAAAAGTGTGTTTAAGGATCCTCAGATTGAAGGTAAGCCATTGACGCTCATGAGCTTATAATAATGCTCCCACAACTCACTTGAAGCTCCATTCAAAGTAGTGTCTGTGTGAGATCGGGAACTCTGATTCATCTCCAGAATTCTGTTGCAATTTCATCAGTAGCATATTCTTGTGTACTCGGGAGAAATTTTTAATCTTAGAATTAGTCTTTTAAGTGATTGCCATGCTCCAGTGACTGAGAGACAACATGGCCCCAGAAAGAATTATCGGGGCAAGCACTTTCCATCTTTCAACACCCATGTGTAGCAGAGCAAATTGGTCCTTTCTCACCCAGAACTCTTTTGTGTGGCTGCATCTCTTTCCTCAGTTCTCCATTAACTAACTAACTAGACCATTTCTATTCTTTTTTCCCTTTTGCCTTCAGTGCCTGTGTTGCTGTTAGATGCTATCTTCAGTTGTACTCAGAAATTTAAGCTAATGCTGCATTAGCCTGTGTTTCTATGTGCACTTCATGCACCCAGGCCTGTTTGCTCTCAGTGTTCTTATATCATATTTCACATTGTCTTTTCATCTACCACATGGTAAATGTTATGACTACACATTTGTCTGCATCAAAGAAAATGCATTTGCAAACCTCCCTCCCTTTCTTCCAGAATCTTAGCTTTGTTTTATTTTCACATTTTAATGATACTGTTCCATGATGAAGATTTGCCATATTGATATTTAAAAAACACGTTGCTGTGAAGAATAGTTTCTTTCAAGTACTTTGGAAAGTACTCCTAGAAAATTCTCAAAAAAATTTACCATATCAAACTCTCAGGAATATGTTGAAAAATTAGCCTAGTAACCTTGCTATTTCTTATACCTGCTGCTGCAGAAAAAATAAAAGTTTATTCATGACACATTTAACTTTGATCATAAATAAAAGAGAAAGGGCCACATTTTTGGAGTTAGTCATGGTAGTCATTAGTGATATTTCTGAACAGTTCTTAATTTGAAATACTTCAAAGGAAGTAAAGGTCATGGCTTAGCTCAAAGAAATACTGCAGAAGTCGAGCTGTATAAATCATTAGTACAATAATACACTTGTGTGTGCGTATATACAATGAGAATTGCAGCGTAATTGGAACATTTGCATTAATCAGCAAACTCACATTGAGACAAACCTTAGTCTCACTGATGTCTTGATTAAAGCCAAGTGTTCCCTGTTGCTGTGAAGAATAGTTTCTTTCAAATACTTTGGAAAGTAATTACTTGGAAACTTACAAAGGTACTACGTTTTTTGTATTTAAACATCAACAGAGAACTTCGGTTTCCTATGTCTGAGTTTGTGGGTAGAATTCTAAATTTGTATCCTAATCTGTCTTTTGTGGAAGATTTTGAAAATAGTAAGTTTACATAATGTTGTATATGCAGATTGTGTTGTTTTACTTGTATAAGGGAAAAGCTTATTTTTCTTTATATTTCTTGTTTTGCATATGACCAGCACTGACTGAAAGGCATGTTTACTGCAAACACTGTTGCTTTCTTTGTGAAATGAAAATAAAAAGTATTTAAATACAAATATTGTATCAGTTCTTCAGATTAGGTGAAGTACATATAAAAAGTGTCCTTAACACATAAAATTTGAAAGAACCCAAACTCACACAGTTGATATTTGGGGCTGGATAATTATTTGCTTTTTGGAACTGTTCTGCACATCATAGGGTTTTTAACATCTACCCTAGCTTCTAAGGCCAGTTGCAACAGCACATTTCCTAGATGCCTGTAGCAATCCCCACCCCCTGAACTTTCCCCTGTTCAGACAACCAAAAACGATTACTCCATCTTTCCCCTGTTCAGACAACCAAAAACGATTACTCCCTAACATCTACTGCCAAATGTTCCCTGGACTGTGATTAAAACTTTAGACGGATGCATAAGTCAAAAGACTCAGAAACAGCTAGGGAGACTCTAAGACCATTACTTCTGGTCTGCAGCAGTTCTTATCAATGCTCTAGATTCAATGAGTTGGAACATAGGTACCCAGTCCTTTTAGAGGACTACTGCCACAGTATACTGCTAGGTAGGTCCACACAAAGAGCCTATTCTATGCCCATGAGAGAACTGAGAATTTCTTAGCCTTCCAGATATAGGAACTAGAAACCAGGGTTCTTTTACAGTAATTATTAGAGCTTAATGTTGGTCATTTGAAGACAAATTTTGTTAATTTTGTAAGTCTCCCCTACTCAAAGCCCTATCGGGTAGATTTAAAAACCTGTTTAAAAAAAAAAAAACAAGCCAGATGTGGTAGCACATGCCTTTAATCCTAGCACTTGGGAGGCAGAGCCAGGCAGATTTTTGTGAGTTCAAGGCCAGCCCGGTCTACTGAGTGAGTTCCAGGACAGCTAGGGCTATAGGGAGACCTTGTCTCAAAAAAGACCAAAAAATAAAATAAAATAAAAACCTGATGTTGTGCCCTTTTAAAATCTGTTATCATGAACATTACAATATGTAGGCTAAATGCTCAGAAATTGCAAAGATTTTTATTCTTGCAAACTGGCCAAATTATGCTTTGTTATTCACAGATATCAACAGTAAATAATTGAACTAAAGCATTGACGTTTAGAACACTAATTCTGCTGGATTTTTGGATACACAATAATGACCCTTTTCTTATTTTTCGGAATGATGGCACAGAAGATTTGAGTTTGGTATTGGTTTTCTGCCTTCCTCTGGGATCTTCCCATGAAATCTCCCTTCTCCCAATACACACAAAGCCTTCAGTGTTTACTTAGATTTGAGTGAATTGAACAGTTGACATATGCTTTAAAGTATTATATTATCAGAGCAAAACATCTTTAAATTACTAATTATGCTCACCCCCTTGATCCAATGATGAATTTCCAGTGCCTTGAACTTCCAGTCAACTGGACAAAGTCTAATTGAGGCTAAGTGAGATTTTGAGACCACTGTCATTTTCGGTTTTGGCTGAGCTAAATCATGCTCAAGACCTTTACTTAGAGTAATTTTCAGTCTTTTCCACTCATTTTTTTATAAAATAACATAATGCAATTATAATAAAATAGTTGGCAAGTTAAACTGTTGACATGCACCAGGTGGCAGTAGTTTGAAAGGAGGCCTGGAGAGTTAGAAGAGGCCATGTAAGCATGTGAGAGACCCAGGTACCCCTGTGTCCTTCAGGGACAGGCTCTTGTGTACAAGCTAAAGGTGGGAAATTAAAAGCCTTTGTTTTCAGTGCTGTTCTTCATGGATGTTGTTGCCACATACAGCCTTATACATTAACTGCAGAATGGATTTAGCAATGAAGCATCTCCATTTTTTTTTTTTTTTTTTTTTTTGTCTTTTCGTCCAAAAAACAGGGTCTTCCCTTGTTAGCCCCGGACTGTCCTGAACTCACTCTGTAGCAGGTGGCCTTGAACTCACCGAGTGCTAGGATTAAAGGCGTGCGCCACCACCCCCGGCTGGAGCATCTCCATTTTATCTATCTCAAAGGCCTCTGATTTCAGCATACATATTTGGATATTACTGTTACCGTAGCAAAAGGATCATGAGCTCAAGAAATTAGAATACTTAAAATGTTGTAGAGCACAGAATGACGTTCATCAGGACTAGAACTTTTTCTGAGTCAGTTATTTTCTACTTAATTTACTTTTAGCCAGGATATCCCTCACTTGCCCACTTTGTAGAATTGTTAGCATTAAGTAAAATACCTATAACTATTGTAACAAATGAAAAAGAACTTTAAATTAAGGTTGTAACGGGCCATTAGGAAATTATTGAAATAAAGTCTAATCTGCTTTTTTAAAGAAATTTAAGCCTTAAATTTGCTAATATTTTATTGGAGACACATTAGAAAACTCAGGCCAGCGAGATAGCTCAGGCAGTAAGGTATATGCCACCAACCTGATGATCTGAGTTCTGTCTCCGGGATCCACATGGTAGAAGGAAAGAACCAACTCCCTCAAGCTGTTTTCTGACCTGCCCACACTTGCACGTATGCCCCGCTCCCCACACATACACACACAAAGAAAAAAATGCATGCAATTGTACTGGCTTAAAACAAAACCCTGACTGTTGAATTTTGGTTGATTACAAGTACATGCAGAACAAAATACAGACTAGAGTAGGAATAATATCTACTTGACAGTCAAAGCATGAGGCACGAGTAAATGGAAAATAGATGTGATATTTCAAAGTAGCTCAGAAAATTTTCCTTGTCTTATTTGACTTATTTTAGGATTTAAAAACAAAATTCTAGCTAGAAAATATCGCAAAGTATACCATGAGGGCCGGGTGTGGTGGCGCACGCCTTTAATCCTAGCACTCGGAGGCAGAGGCAGGTGGATCTTCGTGAGTTCAAGGCCAGCCTGGTGAGTTTAATCCTAGCACTCGGAGGCAGAGGCAGGTGGATCTTCGTGAGTTCAAGGCCAGCTACAGAGTGAGTTCCAGGTCAGTTGGGGCTACAGGGAGACCCTGTCTCGAAAAGACAAAAAAAAAAAAAAAAGTATACCATGAGGCAGAGAAGTTGGCCAAATGTCTCTGGTTGCTAGTACTGGGAAGGACTTTCCAAATGGCCTAGGATAGCTCTTCTAGTTCACAGACTAACAGTACCAGAGACGTCTTAGCTAGAATCTCATATAATAACAGTATATATATAGTAAGTCTGTATGTATAGCTAGGTCAGATGCAAATGATGTGCAGTTGTCTCCACAGTTCTTGGAGAAGAGAAAGAAGTGCTTCAATACAAAAAATAATTACCCTATCATAATTCACTATTTAAAAAGGTGGTGTATTATCATAATGTTGAATGTGTCGCTAAATTAAACTGTCCAAATGCTGTAAAGATTAAACCTATTGATGATGTGAGTGGCCCAAATATGATCTCAGAAGAGTAGCCCTTTCTTGTGTGTTTGAATGAAGGATGTTGCCCTGAAGTAGCATACTTTCTTGCTGGAAAGCAGTAATGTCTGGTTCTGACTCTTGTCATCACCAAAACAGCTAGAGGGAGGAAGGAGTGATTACCACTGAAGTGACGGTGCTGCTGTGTGTGACAGGCCCAGCAGAAGGAACATAAATACTAGCTTCACTGGCTGTAGATTGTTAAAAATCCATTTTCCTAAAGTAGTTTGAATTCAGCCTTCAGTGAGTCTTTTCATCATCAGCTGCAGGCTGTTGCCAGGATGATGAGACCTTCAAAAAGTCCAGTTATAACAAAAGTGATAATAATAAGCAAGGAGTTTTAAAATCAGTGATTTCACTTTTTGAGAGAAAGGGCTCATAAGCCCAATGTCAGATGTCCCTTTTCTGCCTCATCTGCCTGTTTGTACTCCCTCTCATTCCTTTAGCAAACTTGGACTCAGAATTTAACACTTCTTCAAAACTCTGAACCACGTAGGATTTCCCAGGACATCTAAGTTAGGCAGTCCATATGGGAATTTACCCTCCCATGATACTTGATATTTCTGTTCTCTAGAGCTCTTCCCTTACCTGACCATTTCTAGGGATTCTTTTTACCTGCCCAACACAACACACACACACACACACACACACACACACAGAGGCCTTGCTGACTCCTCACTTTTAAACATCTCCCAACTTGAAATATGTCTCTCCTTTAGAGCACTGTGACATCCAGAGAGACATGAAAGGTACGTCAGGAGCTCAACAAAACTGCACGTAGCCATGGGCCCAAAAGTTGGAAGATCAGTGGCTGGCCTTTTCTTTGGTCACATCTTGGAGTCACACCTTGCAAGTAACTTACTGATCATTTGCTACAAGCAAAACCACTGTCTATGTAAAAGAAAACTTTATATTAGCAAGATTTTTCAGGGGCAGGAAAGATGGCTCAGGGGTTAAGAGCACTCGCTGCTTTTGTAGAGGATCTGGGTTCAATTCCCAGCACCTATATGATGGCTAACAACTATCCCTAACTCCGGTTCCAGAGGATCCAATGCCCTTTCTGACCTCCAAGGCATTGCACGACACAGGTGTACCTACCTACATGTAGGCAATACGCTCATACACATAAAAATAATTTTAAAAAGATTTTTTTTCTATAGCAGGATAATACGAAAACTGGCTCATAATACCTGAGCATACCCTGACTTTGGGTGAGAGAAACCAGCCTCAAACTGACTGGGTAGAAGAGGGATACAGGATGTACTTGTAAAATGTTCTTCATGGGTGATTTATTCATTAACTATTGCGATCTATCCCATATGCATGGGCTCCGGGCTAGAAAAGTACACTATAGCTAACTACAGTGATTTCTGACTCTAGATAGAAAAAAGCCACTTGGGTTTTATAAACAGCCTGTGTGGTCGTTCAGTAGATAACAGGCCATTTGAGTTCATGAGAAGGCTCGAAGGCTGTCAGAGTGGGAGGTTTTAAGCTCCTCAAGGCTAGTGTTGCTGTAGCCTTCTTCAAAACATGCCTGAGTATGGAAGGTGCAGAATTATTCCCCAGGCCGAATTCCCTCCCTCCCTAGAGGCAGCATACACTCCATATCTGATAACTGAGACCCACAGGCACTTTGCTCCCCATTGAGTAATCAAACAGTATTCAGTCCTAAGGGTGTTTCAAAGGAATGACCAGATGAAAGAAGTTAACTGAGTGTTTCCATTTCATCCCAGGGTTCCCTTCAATTCCAAGTAGAGAGCTTGGCTCATCTCTGCTTGGGTTATAAGAGGACTTTTTCTCAGAATTCCTCTGTGTGACTAAGAAAGAATGAAAGTACTTCAGAGCCTGCAGATGAAGTCCCATAGCATAATCAATTAAATGTGTCAAACAGGAAATGTACTTTTGGTCAGCTTGGTTTCTCAACGGCAAGCATGTCTGCCTAAGGTTACTTCTGTTCGCCTCTTAGGTCATTAATCCAGACAGGAATTCTTAGTCTACCTCTCCAGGGTCCTTGCTTTAAGAGCACTGTGCTTTCGAAATGTTCTTTGGATATAGCTGGGCTGGAGTTGGGTGGGAAGAACCCTGGTGGCTTGGTCTTCACCCAGTGTACACCATAGGTGGTGAGGAACCACTATCCCTGTCCTGAGATGGCTTAGAGTCCACATAGCTGTCATAGAAACAACCCCAGACTCAAAACAGACACCAGGAGAAACCAATGCAGAAAAGACTGAAGGAATCCTGACAAAAGTGCTTGTGAATTTTTTTTTAATGTATTTTTTTTAAAACATATTTTTTTAAAACATTAAAAAGAAAAGGGCCTCTTGGTTGAAAAGACGTTAATGGAAAATGGAGTTTTAGGTAAAGTGGCCTAATAGACATCCTTATATATTTTGAAGGCAGTCTAAATGACAGTCTGTACCTTCCTTGGACTTAGCTGAGCTGATCTATAGTCCAGTTAGGTAACTTAGAATTTGCCACCAGGTAAAAGATGACCAATAAGGGATGCAAATCATCCTAAGAGTCAGTCCAGCAGGAATTGTAGAAGCTGATACCTTCACAAGGCAGCCAGAGAGTTCAGGAGGAAGCAGCACAGGCATAGCCACACCTCATTCTAGAGCAATTAATCTTCAGACAATCTTCCCTAGAACCTGTGAGGCAGGACCCTTGTAGGTTCAGCAAGAAGAGTCTGGACTCACAAAGGAGTTCCTTGTTTGGCTTAGAGATGGGTGTCTTGAGTTAGTCGGTGAGCATGCACAGACATTACTGCTGAAGTGCTGATTGTTGCCTTGCCAAGAAAATAATTCCATGTGGCACTACCCCAAATGTACAGAGAACTGTAGCTCCGTTGCTTGCTTCAGCCTCCAGGACCTCGAGGCACATTTCTTTCCATCCTTACCAGTCTGGTCTACAAATAATTGGCAGAAAAACCTAGATATATTTAGCAGACTAAGCTAATAAGTGATTGGGATACTTAAAAGTATTAGGAACTGGACTTTGTGGTGAGTGCAAGTTGACAAACATTCTAGGTGTACTTTTTCTGTAGCTCCAGTGTTTTCAAAGTTTTGTTCAGGTGATGGTATTTGGAGACACTTGCATCATAACTACAATCATGAGCTTGTTGATGCATCGTGCATACTGATGACCCCTTGTGCAGACACTTAGAGAAGAGCAAGGAGCATTCCTGGGCCCCACCGCTTGCTTCATGTAGGCCAACTGTTGCTGGGGAGTGAGTGGAGGAACGTAGATGAATTAAGAGGGAGGAAGATAGAAATGAAGAGAGACATTTGGGGTGGCTGCCAAGAAGAAGACTAAGGGTCGGCATTTAAGCAGATGTAGGGTGAGAAAGAAAAGAAGACAGTGTTTTCTAGGGAGTTCAGCACAGCCAAGACACATTCTAAGTATGGCAAAATGCAGACAAGAAGGACAAACTCTTCCTTGCTTCTGGAACTGTGACTTCCTTTTATTATTGCATTAAGTAGAAAAATTCATTTACCACTTAGAAGAAACCGTTTGTGGATGGTATTTATTTTGTCTACCAAGACTCTTCCCTGGCCATTGTCACAGAATTCTTTCCAGGAAGAGGACTTTTTCAACTGCACAAATGCTGGTAAAACCCAAGGAACACAACCAAGAGAAAGTACCAAATCAGTGACTTTCCAGTGTGACTTTCATATAGTAGGCACGTGATAATCTGTTACATACAGTAGACTAAAAGGCATTGAGGCAGAGTGTTCAGAAGAAACACCAATCAAGGGGATGTTCTTTTTCCTTTAAATGCTCTACATTATTTTATCTTTTATAGCTAGCATGTGCTGCTTCCATTAAGAAGCCAACAAGAAAATTTTTCTACCTTCCAAGTTTACAGTCTAAAATATTCAGAATGTAATTAGAATGCCACCAGTGAAAATTGCAAAGGATCCCTGGAAGCTTAGTCATTTGTAAAACATAGATATGCATAACTGAGTCTACTTTTTCAGAAGTCTGGGAATTAACCAAAGGTTTGTAACAACCTAAGGAGTGTTTGGATAACAAAAACAGTGGAATTTGAACATGGGGTCACATGTCCATAATCCCAAATTTGGGAGCTAAGGCAAGAAGATCAAGAATTCAAGGCTATGAGGCTGGAGAGAGGGTTCAGTGGTTAAGAACACTGACTGTTCTTGTGGAAGACCCAGGTTTAATTCCCAGCACCCACATGGTAACTAAAACTCCAGTCCAGAGGAATCTGGTGTCATCTTCTGACCTCTGCAGCACTGCACGATACAAGTGGACTCACACACAGACAATAATACACTCATACACATAAAATAAAAATAATGAATTATAAAAAGAATTTAAGGCTAGCCTGGGCTACATAGTAAGGACCCCTTGAGTAGAAAGAAGAAAGGAAGTTTGGGATGGGGAGAGGGAGGGAGGGAAGAAAGGAAGAAACAAAGAATAAGTAAAGCAGTGTAAAACACTGGAATCTCAGCAAGCATCTCAAGTTTTCCTAGATCTTCCTGCTACAACCTCAGCATCAACCTTGAAACACAGTAAAAAGGCATCCCTGGTATTTAGAAGGACAAAACAGTCCTCAGACAAGGTCTGGCTTTTTTTGCCCCAGATGTCCCTCAGTGTGAGTTCATCCACTGGAGTCTGGTTAGCCTGTTGAGATCAGTCTCCTCACCGAGTGCTAATCAGAGAAGCCTCTTTTCTTTCTCTTTCTTTTTTTCTTTCTTTTTTTTTTTTCTTTCTTTCTTAATTGAAGTTCTGTGCATTTCATATAATAGTTCTTAATCAAATTTAGACCTATTCTCCCTTCCATGCCCCCCACCCCTCCAGACCACATGCCTTCTGCCATACATGTCTCGCATCTTTTTGTCAGTCTTTTTAAAATTTTTCCATGCAGAGGTTTACTGTTTCAGTCAGTTCTTTGAACCAGTCTTTTTTGTTTTTGTTCCTCTTGCAGAGGACCTGGGTTCGATTACCAGCACCCACATGGCTGCTAAGAACCATCTTTAACTCCAGTTCCAGGGGGATCTGACACCCTCTTCTGACCTCTGCGGCATTGCATGACATGGATGCACAGACCTACATGCAGACAGTACATTCATACACATAAAAAATAAATAATAAAATAAATAATATTTTTAAAAAATGAAAGCTCCCATCACTGAGATAACCAAGTGAGGACACATGCAAGTCATAACACATGCAAAGGTGCCATAAAGAATTAGTCCAAAAAACTCAATTTTTAAAAAATCCAAAACTATGACAACCAGCAGTAGCATCAACAGCCACAAACCTAAGGCTTGCAGGTGAGAATCTGATTTTTAGAGTGTCACATTACATTATTTCAGTGTCTAGTTTTCACCAACAAAAGTAAAATGTAGAAATAAAGGTATGAGCTATGTTCAAGTAATAACAGCCCTCTAATCTATAGAATCTGCCTGTAAAGAAGCCCAGAAATTAGGTCTATTCTTTAATCAATAAGTGTATAATATGTAAAGAACTAAAGGATAGTATGAAAAATGATAGGTCATATACAAAGTAGGAGAATCAATAAAGAAACTGACATCGAAAGATTCAAAAGTGAAATGAAAAGTTTAATAGTAAGCTTCAAAAATTATCTGAGTGTACTAAAGGGGGAATCTATGAACTTCAAAATAGATCAGTTGACAGTTGATCCAAAGGAATGGAAAAAATGAATTTTTAAAAAACCTTCACGGATCTATGAGTCATCATCAAGAATATGAATATATACTGAATGATACCCCAAAACAGTGAGGAAAGGAAGGAGTAAAAAAAATCCTGAAGAAATAGTGGCTGAGAAGCAGTGAGATGATGCAACAGATAAGGGTGAGCTCAACTCCTGGAACCCAGGATGGCAGGAAAGAGCCAATTCCTGCAAGTTGGCCTTGACCTCCACATGTTGTGGCACATGCCCCCCCACACACACACACACTAAATGAATGTAATTTTATATTGTTGGTTTGGTTTGGTTTGGGGGTAGGGTTTTGTTGTTTTTTTTTGGTATTTTTGAGACAGGCTCTCCCTTTAGCCCCAGCTGTCCTGGCAGGCCTTGAACGCACAGAGATCCACCTGCCTCTGCCTCCTGAGTGCTGGGATTAAAGGTGCACACAACCATACTCAGTCCAATTTTTTTTTAATCTATGTGTATGAACGAACTGTCTGCATGCAAGTCTGTGCACCCATGTCGTGCAATGCCACGGAGATCAGAAGAGGGTGTCGGATTCCCCTGGAACTGGAGTTCTCCTGGCTTCTGTGTGCTGACCCTGAAGAAATTCTTCCCAATAGATTTTACCACAGTAATGCTGGTCTCTTGTTACTTACAGGTGATTTTTCAGTCCCAAAATAACCAGCATCAATTGTCCCAGTGAAACAAAGGTTTCACTTAAGCTTCTAGTCTTTTGTTACTTACAGCTGATTCTTCAGCTCCAGCTGACCAAAACCCACAGAGTCTCAATTCAAAAATATCATGCAAGCAGCCCCGATGATCTCTGCTTCCCCTTGAAGCTTCACAAGCCTGCCTCCATCATCTGCAGTGATTGGCGTTTCCAGGGAATTAGAGTGAATCATGGCAGGGAGGCATGGTGGCAAGAGCTAGAGCAGAAAGTTGAGGGTTCAACTAGAAAGTTGAACTCTCTAAGGCTGCCTCCAGTGATGTACTTCCTCCAGCATGGCCACACCTTCTAAGACCCCCCAAAACAGTGCCACCAACTGAGAACAAAATGTCTGAATACTTGAAGCCTGTGGGGAGCATTCTCATTCAAACCACTACAATGCATTAGTCCAAAGTGGTTCCAGAGTATAAGTTTATGAAGCTAATTTGTAAGGTACCCTGAGGCAGTGCTACATGGATATAATGCTGGTTTACCTGAGACTCTCTTGCATCAGCTCTAAAAGTCCTACATTCCAGGACTGTTGGTCATCCCAACGGAGCATCACTGTAAAGCAGCCACCAATGTCTGAGCACCCACATGGCGGCTGAGAACCGTCTGTAACTCCAATTCCAGGAGAACTCCAGTTCCAGGGGAATCTGAGACCCTCTTCTGACCTCCACGGCATTGCACGACACGGGTGCACAGACCTGCATGCAGACAGTACATTCATACACATACAAAAATAAATAAATAAATAAATAAATAAATAAATAAATAAATAAATAAATAAATAAATAAATAAATAAAAAAGGGAAGCAGATACATGTAAGCAGGGCTGTAAGACTTCATTGCCAAACTTGGAGGTAGTGAGATCATCCACCTTGATTACTGATGGTTCTGTGCCTTATCTGCCCATTTACCCACTTATTGGATCAAAGCTTATTGAGCATTCTCTTCATGCTAGGAACCTATAGGACAGGGACAGCTTTACGGCATGGGGCTATTTCTCAGTCTTAGATTTTATGTAATTTAATCCTTTCAATAAATCTCATTTTTCATCTAAAGAGTCTTTATTCCTTATAACAAAGCCATCCCTAAAAAGTTGTAAGATCATAGAATATATAGGGAATCAGACTTGAAAATCCCATAACTCTCTGAATCAGTGTGTAATGGGTTTACTGCTTGTACTCTCCTATTTTGTGACATATGTCAACCTGTGTCCTATTGAAAGGAAGTTAGGACATTGGGGGCATGTCCTTAGAGAGTATATTGGGAACAGAGAGCCCTGACTTTGTCTTTTATTTTCTGGCTGGCATGAAGTGAGAGCGTCCTCTGTTATGAGCTCCCCCATGATGAGCTGCCTTACCATAAGCCCAAAGCTACCTAGCCAAGAAACCATGGGCTGAAAATTTGGAAACTTGAGCCAAAACAAATCTTTTCTTCTTTTTTTTTTTTTTTGTCTTTCTGAGACAGGGTCTCCCTGTAGCCCCAGCTGTCCTGGAACTCACTCTGTAGACCAGGCTGGCCTTGAACTCACAAAGATCCACCTGCCTCTGCCTCCGGAATGCTAGGATTAAAGGCATGCGCCACCACACCCAGCTAAATCTTTTCTTCTTTAAGCAGTTTAAAGAAGTATTCTGGAGCCAGGCATGGTGGCACATGTCTTTAATCCTGGCACTTGGGAGGCAGAGGAGGGCAGATCTCTGTGAGTTCAAGTTCCACCTGGTCTACATAGTGAGTTCCAAGCCAGTTGGGGCTACAGGGACACCCTGTCTCAAAAAAACAAAACCAAGAAAATCAAACATCTTTTAGAAAGTTCTGTCTTGCAATAGCATACACACAATAAAGCAGATACCATGTTAAAACCATTAACTGTGGGCTGGAGAGATGGCTTAGTGGTTAAGAGCACCGACTGCTCTTGCAGAGGACCTGGATTTGATTCCTAGCACCCACATGGCGGCTAAGAACCATCTTTAACTCCAGTTCCAGAGGAATCTGACGCCCTCTTCTGACCTCCACAGCATTGCATGACACAGGTGTACCAACCTACATGCAGACAGTACATTCATACACACAAAAAAATAAAAAACAAAAACAAAAATGAAAAAACATTAACTGTTGCCTGGGGAAGGGGGAACAAGGAAGCAAACAAAAGTCAAGGACTGGGCAATAAATAAGATAAGGAGCTACTACTGAACAGTGTGGAAATCTACAAGGAAATGATGAGAATTACGATTTTCAAAAACTACATTTTACCTTAAAACTCAATCCACACATCCTTAGCTGTAACAAATAATTGATCATTATTATCTTTAGTGTATTCAGTGCTATTCTCTTTTTTAAAGGCTTTCAACTCACTAAATGAATTTGAGATTTTCCTGCTGTCATAAGATGCACAGATGGAAACATCATACCATACCTCAGAGGAAAGTGCATGCCCAGTAGTAGATAATCTTGCTAAATCAATTCCTCAGATTCCAAACTCAAATATGGAAATGTTTGCAGGGAAGGAGCAAGAATGTTCTCTTTATGCCACCTTCTTTTTTAAAAATTTTTTTTTTTTATTTTTTTTTATGTGAGAATGTACTGTCTGCATTGCATGTAGGTCTGTGTCCTGCAATGCTGCGGAGGTCAGAAGAGGGTGTCAGATTCCCCTGGAACTGGAGTTGAAGACGGTTCTCAGCCGCCATGTGGGTGCTGGGGATCAAACCCGGGTCCTCTGCAAGAGCATTAGGCACTCTTAACTGCTAGGCCATCTCTCCAGTCCTCTGCCACTTTCTATAGATACATTTTAGAAACATTTCTTCTTTCAGTTTTGGGCAGAGATTGGACCTAGGTCTTCTCACATCCTAAATGCCTGCTCTACTCCTGAGCTACACCCTCAACCTCTTCATTTTTATTTCTGATTGAGGTTTCACATCACAGTGTGACAAGCAAAACAGTAATCCCCTAAAGTTGTCTACATCTGTATCCTGGAACCTGTTAGTTTTATTGCCTGACACAGTAAAGTGGAATTAAGTTCGTAGGTGGAATTAGCCTTGTTATTCTGCTGATGTGAAAACAGAGATTTTCTTGGATTTTCTGGCTGGTCACCTTGGAATGACAAGGATCCTTAAAAGCAGATGTAGACATTTCATATTTGTGGAAGTATCATGGAACTTGTGGTACCTTGTTATTGTGGCAAATGCAAAATTAATACCCATAATTATCTGTGAGTCTAATTAGAAAAGTTGAATCTAATCACTAGTATAAAGCTGGTAGCTACAACTCCCATCACCCTAACACCGAGAAAGGAGCTCTAAGCTTCGACAAGTTATTGCTAGTGCCAAGTAGAGTTGCTTGGCAACAAAAAGTAAACAGTTTCAGACCCAACCAGATGGAGACTAGGATCAGCCTTGTCCAGGCTGTCTCTTGATACAAATTTCTGCCCTTTTCCCCACCTTTAATTATTTTATTTTTATAAAGAAAGAATTCCAGAGACTGATTCAAAAGATATGTAAGTATTATCACTCACAATAAGCTTTTCAAATATGAAAATTCATAAGGGGTAGAAAGCAGAGAAAAATGGTAGTTGGAGAATTCCTTCCATAGCAATCATATCTAAACCGGCAGTTATTAGTATCTTTTGGGTCATAGATCCATTTGAGGCTTCCTAGAACAATACAGATATACTTACATAAAATTTTGCATTTCAAGGTTTTCCAGCATCTATAATATTTCTATTATAGGCCCATATTGCAACCAGTTGATCTAAACTGATATTTTCTTTTTTTTAATTTAATTTTTATTGATGCTTTGTGCATTTCATACATCATTTTCCAATTCAGATCAGGCATATTTCCCTTTCCCTTCCCCCCCACCCCCACCCCATCCAGATCATGTATTCTGCCATAACTGTCCTGCATCTTTCTCTCAGTTTTTTTTTTTCATTTTTTAGCTATAAGTGATAATCCATGAGTACAAGCATCCTTCGTGCAAAACCAATCTGCAGGCTGTTGTGCCCAAACCCCCACAGCCCCACCATCCAGTGGGGGGTGACAGGTTGTTTGTTCAATCAAGTTGATCAAATGAGTGTCCAGACTACATCGCTGTAGTTTCACCATTCACCCCAATCGCAGCCTTTACATTCTACCTCGCCCCCTCTTCCGCAGATTGTTCCCTAGGCTTAGAAAAGGGGCACAGGTGGATGAGAAGTAAAACAGTCCACTCTCTCTGGAGCTGTTGACTTGGACTCTGGTCAATTCTGGCTGTTTCCTTTCATGGGCTGACAATTTGTCCAGGAGTAACCTTTCGATCCTACTAATGAAGCACAAGCAATTAGATATATAGGTATTTAAGCAGCACTAATAGTTATGGTAGGTTACTTTGGCATAGACACATATGTTTGGATGATATGTTAATCCATGAATTACATTTTCCCCCCTGTTAAATATGACAGGGTCTTACTGTGGCTTATAACATCTCCTAACCTGTAGAGGATGTAAGCTTGTGGCATCAGCCATGGGTTATTCCTCCAAGGAGAGAGCCAATAGCCAATTAGATTTGGGATATACAGGCGCATGGCTGCCTCTGCTGCACAGTATTTCCAGGCAGGTGAGGTGTAGCTGGTGCTGACGGTGGAGTCTTGCTTGATTTAGGGAGACCGGTATTTGCTTTATTGGTTTAGTGGCCTTTGGTGACACTCTCTGGCATTCCAGAGGCCATCTGTACACTTGCAAGTGTACTTACTGCAAGTAAACTGATATTTTCATAGTGTTATATTTGATTTTATGAGGAATAAATTTCTTAGAAAAGATTCATATGAAACGGAAATTAGAAATAATATGAAATATCTTTAACTGTGAGAGACTAGCATTTCTTTGAAAGTTTAATATTGTTTATTTTGTCATCAATAAGATCTAAGTCCACCATTTCGCTGGGAAAGGATGTGGGCTCTGAAACCATGTAACTGTGAGTGCTGTGGGGGAGATTTTGTGAGCCCCAGAGCTCTGAAGTTTCACTTTCGATGAAAGCACCTTGAAAAAGTTCAGTGTGAAGAATGTGGCCATGAAGTCTTGAGGGAGAAGCTTGAAGAACACACTAAGGTGAAGCTTTGGGGACTTATCCAAGTTTGTCTACAGAACACTCAGTTGGGGATTTTAATTCTCTTAACCGAGAAAGCTGAAAATGAAAGTAAAACCTGGGGCCATAGGATACAGGATGCTGTGATTAAGCTGCCGGGCTCTGTCTCAGGAGGCCTCAGTGGACTGCACTGGCAGTCTCTGGGTGTCACACGGAGCAGCTGCCTTTATGGTAGTTGTCATGAACTGTGCTTTTTAGTGCTACGATTTCCATAGCCTATGCTTTCTACTTTCATCTTTCAGCCATTTAAGTGCTGAAATTTTACTTTCAAATTGGCTTTGGAGGTAGTGTAACATTCTCTCCTCTTCCCCATTTTGTAAGATAGAAAAAAAAACCCAGCTAGGTAAGGTGATTTGTTCAAGGTGAAGCCAAAAGTAAATATCAGGAAAAGAACTAGGATCCCATTCTTCCTAGTTCATAAAGGAAAATTCTACGCTTAAAACAAACAAATAAACAAAAAAAACGCTTTTCTACCACTGTTGTCAGGTTCATGTCTTCATTGATCTACAGCAGTTTTCCATCTATTATCAGGAAAACAATGTTATGCTTGAGAGGTTTAGAGGACAGAATGCACATTTATTGTGCCCATGAATGGAAGCATTCTGTGGAAAGCAAATGAAGACCAACACGTTTATATAATTCCTTATTAAGCATCCCCTTTTCATCAGTCTGCGCATGACAGGTTAACCACAGAGAACACGAGCCAAACTGGAAAAACCTAGAAAAAAGGAATATAAAGCATATGGTTACAAAAATCCGAACACTTGTAGGATGTGTTCTAAGTACTTCGGAACAGTCCTTACACGGGAGAACCATGAAATACAAGAACATCACTTCACAGCCAATAAAAGAGGTAAAACAAATGCCTGATACTTTCTTTCTGTGAGTGTTCATGCGACACTGGTGTTGCCTTCAGCACAAAGCAATGTAGGCTGTTTCTAGGCACAGAACATAAGTGAAATAAATGGTGGAACCAACATGGAGCTCGCAGCTTAGAAAAGATAGAATCTTGCAGGGTCACATATAAGGAGGAAGTCAGGAAGACAACATAGTAGTCCAAGTCTAGGAATGTCCCTTCAGAGAGAGAGAATCATGTGGAATTTAGGAGTGTGAGTTATTCATATTCAGGAGACTCAGTTATTCACATCATAGCTTCAGATATTAGAGGAGGCAGAATTGTAATTCTAAGGAAAAGGACTAAGAGAGAATAACAGGTACATTTGGCCCTGGAGAGGACTGAATGTAACTTAAGGACAGGTCCCATGGCAGAAACCAACTTGGTATGACAGAAGCTAAGCTATTCCTGGTCAAGTTGAATATCATAAGGTAAAATTCTCTCTTCACTATAGCCATGGGGGAGCCAAAAGGAGATGCTAAGTTTGGATTTACATAAAAACATGCAAGGACAAATTGGGTTTGCCAGAGAATTCTGACCATTGCTAGATGCTTGAGACTGTCTCAGGACTTGAGCTGGCCCAAGATAACTGTGAGGGCTGTGTGTTAGTCAGCAGTCCATCTCTGTGACAGAATACTTATTTAAACCATTTAAAGAATAAAAAATGTATTTTGGCTCAAGTTTACCAAGGTTTCAGCCCACGGTTTCCTGGCTTGGTAGCTTTGGACTGACTGTAAGGCAACTCGTCATGGTGGAACTCATGACAGAGGAAGCTCTCACTTCCTGCCAGCCAGAAAGTGAAAGACAAAGTCAAGGATCTCTGTCCCCAATATACTTTATAAGGACATGCTTCCGCGTCCTAACTTCCTCCTAAATGTTTATTCCAGTAGTAACACAGGCTCATGGCCTTTGGGAGGCCATTTAAGTTCTGAACCACAGCAAGTGGGTGGGAAGGAGTAGGAGCCCACATGTGAGAGTCTGGGACAAGGTAGAGATAAGATAAACAAGCAGACAGATAAGACTGAAATTACCCTGAGTGCTGAGACCAAAATTTGTAAAGGATTGTGAAGTAGTGCATTTATCCAAAACAAGTTGCTATTATTTTTCAGGCTGCCTGGGGATCTTGCAGACCGTTTGCATATGTATAATTAAACCACTTTTCAAAATGTTGACATAAATGGCTTCAGCTGGGAGTCAGTTGCACAAACTGAAGAGTGGGGGTCATTTTGGCCTTTGGGGGGATGCTCTGCAGGCACACTGGGAGGTTCAAAACTGTCTCTAGATTCTTTCACGTTTCTGAGGCTTCAGCCCTATAAATAATCCTATAGAAGGATTATGACATTGTCCTCTTAAGGAAATCGCTTATAAATACATGTAAACACATTTAACTGGAAAAAAAAAAAAAAACACTGTTGCAAATTAGTACAAACTAACAGCACATTAGTTGATTACTATTTTTATAGGAAATTTATTATTATTATTTTATTTTTGCAGAATCAGAAGAAGCCATCAGATTCCCCTGAAGTTAGGGATGGCTGTTAGCCACCATGTGTGTGCTCGAATTGAACCTAGGTCTTCTGCAAGGGCAGTCAGTGCTCTTAACTACTGAGCCATCTTTCCAGCCCTAATTAGTATTTTAAAGCAGATCTCTGGAGAAAACTTTAATTTTTCATTAGGTCCAAGAAAAAAGAGCCTAGAACACTGATCTCCAGATTAGCCCCGACAGGACCCCTTTTATGCTGTCTTACCTCCCAGCTCTTGCAACAACTTTTTTTTCTTTTGGTCTTTTTGAGACAGGGTTTCCCTGTAGCCCCAGCTGTCCTGGAACTCACTCTGTAGACCAGGCTGGCCTTGAACTCACAAAGATCTGCCTGCCTCTGCCTCCCGAGTGCTAGGATTAAAGGCTTGCGCCACCAAGCCCGGCTTGCAGCAACTGTTTTAAAAGATGGGAGGGTGTGACTAAAAATTAGCACGATTCTGTTATTAAATGAACACATTGTACAATAACATTTTTAGAGTTAAATCTTTTAAAGCAGCAACTGTTTTAAAAGATTTAACTCTAAAAATGTTATTGTTACTGTGCAACATGTTCATTTAATAACATCGTTGTGCTATTTGTACAATAACATTTTTAGAGTTAAATCTTTTAAAGCAGCAACTGTTTTAAAAGATTTAACTCTAAAAATGTTATTGTTATTGTGCAACATGTTCATTTAATAACATCATTGTGCTATTTTTAGTCACACCCTCCCATCACCATCTTCTGTGTCAAACTCCTTTGCTTTAGGATGTTCAGATTAATTTGGTTTGGGAGAAGTTAATGAACCTGAGCCAGGAGCAGAGTGTTTATAGCACAAAAACCACAATTCACACGCTCTGCCGAAGGCCAGAAGCTGTTCATCTTTAAGTGGGTCTCACAGGCTGTGGTGGAACTTTGGCTCCTAGAGAGCCACATTTGGTCAGGGGGCAACAGTTCATGAACTGAGCCACTTCCTATGAAGCCTGGGCTCTGTCCTATCATATCCCCTGGTTTAAATCTAGCATCTCTGCTGCCCTGTTTTCAAAACTTCACTCTCTCTTCCTTTCCAGATTATGGCTCAGTTACTTCTTCTCAAAAGCCATGTGCAAGCCAAACGTAAGCTTCTGCAGACAGATGGTGCCAAGGGCTGACACTATGGGACTATCCTCTGAGATGGCTTAGCTTGGAAGTGTTTACCTTTGGGTCATTTTATTGAAAATTGCCAACATACAAATTTTTCATATAGAAACTTAAAATGATTTAAGCTAGAGACTCTGTGTGTATGCTGTGTGTGTGTGTGTGTGTCTGTCTGTCTGTCATGTTTTGTTTTCCTGGCATAATGATGTATGAATATCTCAGTTTTCTAAAAAAAAAATTGGCCATATGTTTAAGGGTTAAAATATCAGCAAGGCAGTTCCATGGAGAGATGGCTCAGAGGTTAAGAGCGCCGGTTGCTCTTGCAGAGGATAGGTTTTGATTCCCCACACCTAAATGTTAGGCAGCTAACAACTGTTCTAGCCCCAGTTCCTGGGGAAACCAACCACTTCTGACTCCATAGACACTGTATGGCACAGGTCTACTTACACACATGCAGGCAATACACTCATACACATAAAATAACAAATAAAATTTGTTTAAATCTCAGCTAGCTGTAAGGAGTGACATCCACTGTTTCCAGTGATACTCCCACCAGCAGAGATGGGGTGCTAGAGAGCTAGACAGACAGACAGACAGACAGACAGACAGAGACTGACATTCAGTTGCCACAAAGTGGCAATCCTGATGAGAAACGAGACATAATGTGCACACAGAAATAGATTCTTGCCTGTCTCCTCCCTCCACGTACACTTTATTTTCTGTGTTTCGAGCATCAAATACTGATCATTTCTCTGTGCAGCCCAAATGTCCACAGGATTTTCACCTCATAATATGTTGGAGTGTAAAAGTTCCCAAGAGCTACAGAGATTTGCAGACGAAAATATTTGCACTGCCTTTGGTCCTCTGAGTGCTGCCTGTGCTGCTGAAACCCGTGCCTTAATCGAGCAGATCCAGGCCTGCTTTCCGGTGTCGGCCTCCCGAGTGATCCAGGTAACCTGAGCTCCCCAGCTCTCTGGCCAGGCCAGGAGGCCGGAAGGAAGCCATTTCCGTTCCCTTGGAGGCAATGCTCAGCAACTGGGCAGGACTACATGTTCAAAGGCAGCTTCGCCATGTGTATGGGGGACACAGGCTTGGTAGGAGCCCTTTGAAATGCCAGGGCAAGCTGCAGGCTGACTGAGCAGGCAACCAACCATGCAACAGCTGGAATCCATTAAGGTTGGCAATATTTGCCCGAGGGAAGAAAGTGCCTTTACCTCGGCAGGGCCGAGGACTTGGCTCACACTTGACTGTGTTTGTAAAGAGATGCTGAAGGGAATTTAAGGCAAAGGAGGTGAGCCTTTCCCTAGGGTTCTGTTGCATGCTGGAGGAACCTGTCTGTGGAAGTAATTAGGCACTGTGCTGATGGGTTCTTTGTCAACAGCACATCACTGTGTTCAGAAAACGTTGTCCACTGAGTGAGGGCTATTCTGTGAGAATTTCCTTCAGGGAAAATGGCTCATGTACAGCAGTGGTATTCAAACTAGAATGACAGCATGGTTTTCCTCTTGTTTTTATTGTTTTGTTACTATTGTTATTGGTGGAGCTTGAACCCAGGGCCTCATGTGTGTCAACCGCAAGCTGTATCCCCAAGTTACACTCCTAAACCACTGTTATTATTGCTTTTAATATTAATACCGATGACATAATTCTTAATCTTGACATATCAGTACATTCTATATAATCTTTATTTAGAAAAAAATACAGAACATGGGCGAGGCTATGGAAATGCTCAGGAAAGTGCTTGTGTCTGACTATGTATCGTTCGTGATCTTTTGAGTTGGTAGATATGTACAAGTCCTTTTTCCTTTACCTGTCATAGCTCTTGTTGATAGGTGCCATTTTTTTTCCTCCTTTTCCCAACAATAAACCCTTTTTAAAATCCACAAGCTCTCTTCTCTGCCTTATAGTAGTCTGTTCAGACTGCCATTTCTCTGAAAAACTCAGCTCCCTGGATAGGCCGAGCTAGATTCAAAAATTTTAATATAATTCATTCCTGCTCACTTCAGCACACCCCCCCCCCCAGTCCCTGGTTGATGCAGCTGTTGAGACCCCTTAATAAATTAGCTCCAGTAAATTAGCTTCAAAGTATTTTCTAGAATCATAGGAAATTACATTGGCACCCTATAACTCAGCAAACTTTTGATGGAGGGCTTCTGCTTTATGGGCACAAAGTTTTCAAATAATGGGTCACAAGTCCTTTGGGAATTGACAAACTAGAACTTTCCTTGAGTTCTAAAAACGGCAAAAAGGTACAAAACTTTAAGAACCAAAGAAAGAAGGAAGGGCTGGGTTCTTACTATCCCCTTCAAAGATATAGACAATGACCTCACTTCAAGCCTTGAATTGCTTTCTCCTTGTGGTTGTTTGCTACTGGTGTTGTTGTTTGGGGAATTGTAAAACTAGCACAACTTTAGGCTACACCACAATGTTAATTTGCCCGGAAAATGTTACCATGTGAATCCTGCACTTCCTTTAGATGTAGGTTTTCTCACAGGATGTGATGTCCTTTTGTCTTCACGGGGTGGCTCTTACATAAAGGGGACAGACACCCGGGAAAGTTCTGAGATCCAGGTGGTGCTTTTCAGTGACGCGTTTGCCAGTGGAAGCAATTGTAAGAAGCAACTGAGAGAAGGGTTGGAAGCCCTCAGAAAGAGGCTGAAACAAACTTCATATGGAAGCAGGTCTGAGTGGATGTGGTTCAGTGAATTATTTTATTCCTCAGCTGGAAAAGAAACAGGGTAGTTGCTCCATACACCACAACATTACCAAATAATAATCATTTGTGTATACTCATGTTAAATTATTGCAAGAAAACTTGGAGATTACCCCGGAGCATTTTTTGAGACCTCTAGCTAAATTTTTGATGAAGATTATGAATTTGAGACCCTATGGTTTAAGGACTAATTATGTGTTCTCTAATGCACCTTTATTTAATTTCCATCCTCGTAGCTGAAACCTGACTCTGAGGAATGCAGAAAGGGGTGGGAAAGGCGCCTTCAAGAATGGAAGTGTCTTTGAGACACTTTTGGCTGACAAATATTCCCTTAGGCAATGTCCTTAGGTCTCTTGATTTTGGCCCTTTCCTGACATTATTCACAATGTCTCTTTGCCCAAAATATTGGACTAATCAGTCCTGGGGTTTTTTGTTTTGTTTTGGGTAAGTTTTAAAAAGAAGAAGATGGAGGAGGAGGAAGAGGAGGAGGAGGAGGAGGAGGAGGAGGAGGAGGAGGAGGAGGAAGAGGAAGAGGAGGAGGAGGAGGAGAAAACCGAAAAGACTCAAATATGTTACTTATTTTTCCATTTCATTTGTACATCTTTCAGTTTTTTCAGTTGAGTGAACTGAAGTTGCAGAAAAAAATGCATATAACTATGTTGTAAAGTGAGTAACACATTTTTTCTTGAAAAAAAAAAAACAAAACAAAAAAAACAGGCTAGGCAGTGTGCCACTTAAATTCCGAAATGAGATCAATGACTTTGAACAATGTCCCAGAACTGTGTATTAATTTAAACATTAGGCTCATTCCCACACTCTGGCTTCAACTGAGCATAGAGAGCTAACCTGAGTGTGCCTTTTAATGAAAATCACTGCCTGCAGGGACACAAACGCCTCTCAGTTTTGCTACTTAGGGAAAGATGGCAGATGACTGGCACAGTGGTAACCATAATAAAGTACACTGAGTTGTGAAGCAGAAAAGGAAATGACGGTGATTCCCTTAGAATCATCACCCTTTGGATGGGGAGAGACCAAGTTCAAAAGAAAAGGAGAAAATGTGAGAGAATGAATGTGTTTTTCATTTTTGCCTATTGTCCCTCTACTCTGTTGAAACTGTAAACTGTGAGATACATGATACCATTGTACTCCTGCTTACAAACCAGGGCAGTTAAGATTCTCTAACCGTGCATTAGACAGAAGAGTTAGGGTGTGATTTGGAAGCAGAATCCTTGCTCTTCATTCTTATATTTTTTTCCCACACTCTCAGCATGAAACTTCAAAAAGGATCTTATAGACGCACCCTAACTTTCCCCCTGCCTCTGTATCTCAGGTGTCTTTTTCTTGGAAAATAGTGTTTGGGATTTTTATTTCACTTGAATTTTTAATGAATTTTGAAGTAGTAATCATGAAACATTATAGCCTTGAAAAACCTGGTCCATTTACTCTAATTGTTTCTGACTGAAAACAACAAACTAATTTTCTAACCTATGTCTTTCCTTTCAACTCATTAAATAATCTAATTTAAAAAAACTTTAGAGTCAAAGAGAATTCCCAGGTAACCACAATCCTTTCTTTGTTCCTATTAAATGCTGCCTTCTTTGGAGTGCTTTTTCAGGGGAATAATGACTTTAATTTAGCCTGAAATGTATTTCATTTCACATTTTGTTTTGTGGAACGATTCCTGTGGCAAGAAACGAGTATAAACAGAGGAGAATGGGATCTCAACATAAACTAAGGGAAGAGGATCCAGAAGATGGGAAGACTGGTTGATCATCCAAGGCTGTGTCCATATCCTAAGTTCTGTGTGAAGCAATCAGTTGCTTTTGCTGGCTTTCTTCCCTGCTCCCCAAACAGCCAACACCATCCCAAATTTCACTTGAAGGGACACTGAATTAACTGGAAAAGAAGCAGACATGTGAGCCTGACAGTTGGTTGTGACTCCCACCCACTGAGAGAGTGAAGAAGTTTATTGTTTCAGTTGATACCTGGTTTTTGGTGATATATTGTTTGTTGCTGTTATTTTTAGAGCTATTTGGGTTTCTTCATTTTCTTTGGAACACATCTTAGGCTACAAGCAACAGCAACTGTTTTGTGTCAGTCATTTTCTGAGCTCTGCATGTGAGTAAAGCCTCAGGGGGCTAGTCCAGCAACCCCAGGAACTGGACTTCATTCACAGGCTCAGAGCTGTGCTACTCTCCTCTGGCAGCGTGTTTGTTATTGGAAACCACAGTGGGTAACATACTCTGAACTTCTAAACAGACAGTCCTGGAAAGCATGTGGCACACCCCAGCAGTTGTTATAATCAGGATTGCTTTCCATTGCTTCTTCTCCCTTATTGTTTGACTTAGAATTCTTGAAAACAAGAATATTTCTGCTTTATATCCTCTCAAGCCAAATAAGTCTCAGACTCTTCTCTGATAAAGGCCTTTTTCAAGCCACATGATAAGTTGTGCCATTGTTTGTAATTGCTGACCCCACAGAGTGGGAGGAAACCTTCACCAGTGATACATCTGATAGAGCATTAATATCCAAAGTATATAAACTACTCAAAAAACAGAGGAAGAAAACAAATGAAACTCAAAAGATGGAGTAAAGAGCTGAACAGAGACTTCACAAATGAAGGAGTAAAGATGGCTGAGAGACATCTTAAAAAAGTGTTCAACATTGCTAATAATTAAGGAAATGCAAATTAAAACCACCTTAGGATTTCATCTTGTTCCAGCTATGATCCAGAAAACAAAGGATACCAAATGCTGGAGATGTTGTGGGGAAAGGGGAACACATCCACTGCTGGTGGGAATGCAAACTCATGCAACCTCTATGGAAAGCAATGTGGAGAACTCTTAAGAAACTGAAAATGAGCCTACCACCTGACCCAATCATACCGCTCCTGGGTATATACCCACAAGACTCATCCCATCTCAGAGAATTTCATACAGTATGTTTTAACCATATCCAGACCCCTCCCCCATCTTCTTGTCCCCTACCCCCACTTCCCTAGACCCCCCCCCACTTCTTGACCTCTATTCTTTTTTTATTTTTAGCTTGACAATATTCTGCTGACTTCTTTAACCTCAAAACATTCCTTCTGGGGGTTGGAGAGATGGTTCAGTGGTTAGCAGCACTGGCTACTCTTCCAGAGGACCCAGATTCAATTCCCAGCACCCACATGCAGGCTAACAACCATCCATTACTCCAGTTCTGGAGGATATGATACCCTCTTCCGACCTGCTAGGGCACTGAATGGCATGGGTCCACTAACATATATGCAAACAATACACTCATACACATTAAAAATAATAAGTAAAATTTAATAAACCAAAAAGTTTCTTCTACCCAAGCAAAGCCCATTTTTTTTTCTTTTTGGTCTTTTTGAGACAGGGTCTCCCTCTAGCTCCAGCTGTCCTGGAACTCACTCTGTAGACCAGGCTGTCCTTGAACTCACAGAGATCCACCTGCCTCTGCCTCCCAACTGCTAGGATTAAAGGCGTGCACCACCATGCCCAGTTGCAAAGCCCATATTTTAAGCCTTTGATGTGTTCCCTACATTGGCAAGTATCCCTAGGAGATAAACAATGGATTGTCAGTGACTTTTCTGTGATTTGCCATCCCCGCTCTGCTGAGCCACAGCCTGTCTAGGTTCAGTAACCCTTTAATACCTCTAAAACACATATGATTATAATTATTTACTTATTTTATTTTGTGTGTATGTTTTGCCTGCATGTATGTATACCAGGTGTCTGCAATGCTTGTGAAAGCCAGAAGAGGGCATTGGATCCACTGGAACTGGAGTTAGGGAGGGTTATTAGCCATCATGTGGGTGGGTGCTAGGAATCAAACCAAGATCCTCTACAAGAGCAGCCAGTGCTTTTAACTGATGGGCAATCTCTCCAACTCCTGTGAATATACTTTTCTTTAAATTATTTTAAAATATTTTTATTTATTATATGTATGAGTGTATTTCCTGCCTGCTTGTAAGTGCGCCCGTGCTGTGCAATGCCCATGGAAGTCACTGGACGGTGTCAGAGCCCCTAGAACTGGAATTAGGGATGGTCGTTAGCTGAGATGTGTGTGCAGGGGCCTGGGTCCTCTGAAGAGCAGTCAGTGCTCTTAAACATTGAGCCATCTCTACTGCACTGTGAATATAATTTTTAAACCCAACTTTCTAGCTGCTTTCAATGAGCATTTATTTACTGTTAACTCCATTGTACCCAATGTGGAAATCTGGCAATAGCTTCTAAAATACTTTAATTAATCATATTCAAAATTAACAATATTTTGCATTTGAGATCATAGATTATAAATTTTGTTTAATTTTTTATTAAAAAGCTATTCCATGTTAGATATAAGGGACAGTACAGTAAATAAAGAAAAAACAGCTCATATTTGTAGAGTCTAGCATCATAGTATGAAACAGTAATCAAATAATATGATGTCACAAGGTAATTAAAATGCTATAAGGAGGAGCTGGAGAGGTGGATCAGGGGTTAAGAACACCTGCTTCTCTTACAGAGGACCCAGGTTCAGTTCCCAGTATCCACGTGGCCATTCACAATGCTCTGCAACTCCAGCCCTGGGGGATCTAATGCCCTCTGCTGGTCTCCATGGATGCTTACATGGTATGCTTACATATATGCAGGCAAACACTCACATACAATAAAAATAATAAATCTTTTTTATAGCTTTTTTTTTCTCCTCAGAGTTTGTGCCACATGCTTTTCCTTTTTCTTTTTCTTTTTCTTTTCTTTCCTTTTTTTCTTTTTTTGGTATTTTTGAGACAGGGTCTCCCTTTAGTCCCAGCTGGCCTGGAGCTCGCTCTGTAGACAGGGCTGGCCTTGAACTCACAGAGATCCGCCTGCCTCTGCCTCCCCATTGCTGAGATTAAAGGCATAGGCCACCATGCCCAGCACTAAAGACAGTTCTTAGCCATGATGTGGGTTCTGGGAATCCAACCCGGGTCCTCTGTAAGAGCAGTCAGTGCTCTTAACTGTGGAGCCATCTCTCCAGTCCAAAATAATAAATCTTTAAATAATATAAGGAATATAAAATATAGTCCAGGAAGAGAAAGAAAGGAAGGATTTCCTGCTATGAAGATCATCTAGGAGATCCTCAGTTGTGTAACATGGGAACTACTGGAGCCACTAATGGAGATGTGTGAACTACCAGAGATTGGTATGTTCTGAGTCCAGGAAACAGCAACCGGGATGCCCTTAAGAAGAGAGCGTTCCCAGCATATGCAGCAAGACTAGAGTGAGAACAGGAGAACAGGGTAGAGAGTCACCCAGATTTTTGTCTTCTCTCTCTCTCTCTCTCTCTCTCTCTCTCTCTCTCTCTCTCTCTTTCTTTCTTTTTGAGACAGCCTCTCCCTTTAGTCCCAGCTAGCCTGGAACTTGCTATGTAGACCAGGCTGGCCTTGAACTCACAGAGATCCTCCTGCCTCTGCCTCCCAAGTGCTGGGATCAAAGGTGTGCGCCACCATGCCTGGCTTCTCACTGTCTCTTATACCATGCCTTTCGACTGTTTTAAGGATCCTGATGAGGAAGACCTCACTCTTGTCTCTGATTCAATTTTCTCTGTGTTGAAAGTCTTCACAGTCACAGTTTCGAGGTCATGGCTTACCATGATGTCCTGGGTCCTGCACCTTCCACAGGTAAGAGCTACTGTTTTATTTCAAAAAAACATTTTTTTTTGGTTAGCTGCTTACTTGTGTTTTCATGGAGGACAGATCACTCTGCATCAGACACTGAGCTAAGCTTGCAGAGCCAGGCTCCTTGCAGTAGAAAGAAAATTTTGAGTAGTCTCTATGTATTTTTACATAATTAATTAATTAAGTGCTGGGAACGGAAGCAATACTAAGCAGGTACTCTACCAGTGAGCTCCACCTCCAGTCCTAAAATATTGGGCAGTCTTAAAGAGTTAGTTTCTTCCTGTAGTTCATAAACACTGTGTGTCCCTATATCTCCAGTTCTCAGTTTTAAAGGAGTTATACATTTGTTTAGTATGACAGAGTACAGGGGGTTGCAAAAGCAGTCTGAACAGTGTCCATGAAGAGCTTTGTCTATGAGTAGACATCCCAACACAAGCCTAGTTTAAACTTTGCCCATGATTAAATCTCCATCTAGGGGACTCAGGAGGGGAAACAATAAACCTTTTCTTAAAGGGCAGGTTGGCGCATGCCTTTAATCCCAGCAGAGGCAGAGGCAGAGGCAGGCGGATCTCTGTGAGTTCAAGGCCAGCCTGGTCTACAGAGCGAGCTCCAGGATAGCTGGGACTAAAGGGAGACCCTGTCTCAAAAAAATACCAGTGAGGGAGAGATAGGTGTTCAGTACCTAGCCTTTGTGGACTTATGTCTCTGTCTTTGGAAAAAAGACTTCCCAGGCACCAGCTAAGGCTGCCACTGCTGACATAAGTCCTGCCGTGCCCTCGGGTTACCGCATGAGCAGAGAAGGAGCCCCTCAGGCCCACAAGGCCAAGAGACAAGACCTCACCCTGACAACCTGATGCAGCAGTCTCTTGCTCTGATGGTCTTGGTCCTCTGACACTAATAGGAGTAGAGGTCCCTTTGTCTGTCTCTGTTGGCATCACCACTACTACTCTGGAATGCCTGGCATTGCCCTTAAGAAGTTCCAGGGTGGCCAGGCATGGTGGTGCATGCCATTAATCCCAGCAGTAATCTAATAATGACTGGGTGTGCTTTCCCGTTGTATTTTGAACTCCTTGAGCATAAGATTTATCATTGCGCCTACCACTGTATTACTCAATGAATACTTATTTATGGTTTTGAATTGAATGTTTATTATATTTATTGAATTGAGGAAGTGAATGAATGTACCATTGGTATTACCCTCTGTCTTAGCAGGCTTTTTTGTTACTGTGACAAAATATTGATCAGAACCAACTCGGGAATGAAATGATTTATTTGGCTTACACTTCCACATTACTGACTATCACCAAGGGAGTCAGGGAGGAACTCAAGACAGTGTTCTGGAGGCAGGAGCTGGGGCAGAGACCATGAAAGAACGCTGCTTACTGGGTTGCTCCCCTTGCCTTCATAAGCAACTTTTCTTACACAGCCCAGGCCCACCTGCTCAGAGATAGCACTGCCATAGTGAGCAAGGAGGAGCTTCCTACAATAATTGGCAATCTAGAAAATGCCCCACAGACGTACCCACAGGCAAATTCCTCAGCTGAGGCTCCTTCTTCCACAGTGACCCTAGTTTGTGTCAGAGTTACAAAAATTAACCAGCACATCCTCTCGGAGGGAAATGCCAGCTTTCTTGAATTCCTTCCTTCATTTGCTAACATTGTTGGACTGGGTAGTGCTCATACCAAGATTCCCTTCTCTGCTGGCATAATTTGCCCATCACATGTTGGACAGTCCCTGAGTTTTAAGTACTGTGTTAAGGTAGGGCGTTCAAATCTGAATAAGACATTATAGAGTTTGTAGTCTAGAGAGGATAAAACACATAAACAAACTTTAGTATAACATCAATGTCCAGACAGAGCCACAGGGAGTTCCCACATAAAATAGGGTACAAGAAAGCATGGAATCTTAGCCCAGCCTGTGGTTTCATTATGTACTCTTGGCTCTGGTGATCTTGCTTTACCTACAAAAATTAATTATTTGGGGTTTTTTTTGAGACACAAATTTTTTACATGGAATTCATGATTTGAGTTCTAGGATGGCCTCAAACATGTGGCCATCCTCTGGCCTCAACCTCGCCAGCACTGAGGAGAAAATTAATGCTGGATTCACCTGGTACCACTTCCTCCTCCTTTTCTTCCTCCTCCTATCATTATTATTATTATTATTATTATTATTATTATTTAGCCATACATTATTTTCATCGCCTTAAAAGTGCCCCATTATTCTAAAGGCGAAACCTGAAAGGAAGATAGCATCCTCAGTTGGAATGTTCAACAACTGAGCCTTAGAGGATTTAAAGAACTTGCCTTGGGTTGGATCACTAGTAAGTTCAAGAACTGGATGTGCAAAGCATCAATTAAAAAAAAAAAAAAGAAAGAAAAAGAAAAAAAAAACTTAAAACAACAACAACAAAAATAAAAGAACTGGATGTGCACAGCCAGGGCAGCCTGGTTTTCATTTGGATCCTGTATAGATGGGCATAATGTCAGGTTATACAGGGAGGGTGCAAACTGGTTGAGGCTAAATCCCAGACCAATTTGCTGTTGTCCCTGTGACCTTGGGTAAACCAATAGCTTTAGTTTTTATCATCAATAAAACAGAGATGAAAAATACATTTTAATTTGAGAAATCTTATACTAAAGCTCATAGCTTCATGAATATTAATTATTAATATTCATAATAATGCTAATATTATGATCTCCCTAGGTGTGACCATAAATCCATTATGTTCTTGCATTATTTTTTTCTCTTGTGAGTGTACTTCGAAAGCATAGTTCTTAGCTAATTAAAGCTTCTGTGTAATTGTCTTGAGGATTTGAGGTTATATCAAGTAGCTTTCTAGCCAAAAAGGTCTTCCAGGGGAGAAGGAGCTTATCTTTACACCAGCTTCTAAGTCCTCAAAGCTCTTGAGATCAGCTGGGTGAACTAAACAGAAAAAGATTGAAAATACTATGTAATGTTGCTTTTCTGCACTGGTGATGGGAGAGAGACCAGCAATTCAGACACGTCACAGGAGTCTAAAGACTGTTAATGGGCCAATAAAAGTCAATAATAATTGTCAGAGCAGGACTCAGATGATCACATCAAACTCCTTACAGGCATCTCAGTATTATTTCCTCAATATCTAACATACATCCCAGACAGCTAATAGCATGGTCCATGTGCCCCAATGCAGGCCAGAGCCATGTAATTGACAGGCATGCTTGAGAATATTCCTTCTTTAGGTATGATCTTCAGTCCAATAAGTGTCACTTGGAAACCTGGAACTTCTTTTGTTACACCCAGAACTACTGAACCAGGTTGTTGGTCTCGAGAGCATTGAGGACTTAGAACCACTAGACTTCAAATGATCCCCAGGTGCTGTTTTGTGTCCTGCAAGCCCTGAGGGCTGGGGGTTGCTTGCTGTCTTCCTAAGTGCTTCTGCCAAAGGGAATCCCTACACTCAGGTGACTTCCCATGCTCACTAAAATGATGAAATTCTGAAATGGCCAATGATGAGGGAGAAATTGTGCTCAGATACACTTTGTGTCTTTGGGCAAATTGCTTAAACTTTTTGATTCTATTACCTTTTTTTTTTTTTTTTTTTTTTTTTGAGACAGGGTCTCCCTGTAGCTCAGGCTGTCCTGGAACTCGCTATGTAGACCAGATTGGTCTTGAACTCACAAAGATCCACCTGCCTCTGCTTCCCAAGAGCCAGGATTAAAGGTGTGCACCACCACACCTTTCTATAAGTTGGAGATGATAGTAGTTTCTACATCACAGAGTTGTTGAAGAGGAATACTCTTATCAATATAAAGCATTAGGGTAGTACTTGATATATGGTAAGGGAAATCAGTGTGATTTACAAACACGTTTCACACAGAATAGAAACAGAAAAGTGAAGTCAGAGGCTGCTGATTTGGTTTCTTCCAGTGAAGAACCTTGAAGAGGAATGTTGAATCAGTGGATTTTGTAAACCAGCTTTGAACCAGCCATGCCATCAATCATATAGCTTGGAAAAGATCAGCAAATATGTGACATACCTATTCATGCTGAATTTTTATAATCGTAAACTTGAGTTTCTCTTCAAATCTATTTGCTAAGAAAAACAGAGGCTGCCCCACTAAAATTAAGATGTCTGTTTATAGTAATTTTCATAACTCTTGCCTAGTAACTTTGGTATTAGAACATTTGTTATATTATAATGACATTTATAAGACTATCGCCCATGTTTACCATAAGAATTTGATTTTATTCTCCAATCTGTTGATAACAATGTTTGATTATATCTCTGATTTGGCTCTAAATAACTGGACCAGTATAAAAGGACTATGCAGATACCCTTAAAATTATGAATCCAGATAAGGCATTAAAAAATACACTATGGGGGCTGGAGGGATGGCCTAGCGGTTGGGAGCACCGACTGCTCTTGCAGAGGACCCGGGTTCGATCCCCAGCACCCACATGGCGGCTGAGGGCCGTCTGAAACTCCAATTCCGGGAGAACTCCAGTTCCAGGGGAGTCCGACGCCCTCTTCTGACCTCCGCGGCATTGCACGACATGGGTGCACAGACCTGCATGCATACAGTACATTCATACACATACAGAAATAAATAAAAAATTTTTAAAAAATAAAATAAAAAAATAAAAAATACACTATGTATGTATATGTGTAATGTGTGTGCTGAGGACTGAACTCAGTTTTGTGCATGCTAAGCATACAATCTACCACTGAACTATACTTCTAGCTGATGTAAAATATATTTTATGAGTAATAGAAAATTGGCTTTAGAATGCATATTGTATATTTTTTTCGTAAGAAACAGGATCTTCTCACTAAATTGCACTGGCTGGTCTCAATCCCCTGAACTGAAATCATTTCCCTCTTCGTGAGCTTCCAAAGTGTCTGGGACTACAAGCACATGCTACTGCACCTACCTAAAACACAACTGTAGAATCCACACAATTACCAAGAGTTAGATTCATTGTTCCAACATTATTTTGAGCAGAAGGACGGGAACATAAAAGATAGATTCCCATTAGAATTGGGAAAGATTAAATGGACTATGAACAAGGATATTAATGATTTATAAAGCATATAATTAGAGCACAGGCTAAGTTAATATTTTGTGAAATTGAAAATTTAAGCCACGGGGCTGGAGAGATAGCCTAGTGGTTAAGAGCACCGACTGCTCTTGCGGAGGACCAGGGTTCAATCCCCAGCACCCACATGGTGGCTAAGAACCGTCTGTAACTCCAATTCCAGGAGAACTCCAGTTCCAGGGGAAGCTGAGACCCTCTTCTGGCCTCCGCGGCATTGCACGACATGGGTGCACAAACCTACATGCAGACAGTACATTCATACACATACAAAAATAAATAAAATTTAAAAAAAAAGTTTAAGCCACTATTTAATCTAGTTTTATTTCTCCTAATTTATGGTAACTGAAATAGATTGCTTTCAATTTGACCTAAGTGTTTGTGTGTGTGTGTGTGTACACATTTGTCTTTTTGAGGCAGGGTCTCTTTATAGCCCCAGCTGTCCTGGAACTCACTATGCAGACCAGGCTGTCCTTGAACTCACAGAGACCCACCTGCCTCTACCTCCTGAGTGCTGGGATTAAAGGAGTGAGCCGCCATACCCAGTGACCTGAAGTATATTTTTAAAAATATTTTTATCATTTTGTTTTTGTTCGTTTGTATGTTTTGTTTTGTTTTGAGACAGGGTCTCATTTATAAGAATATCAACAGTAGCCTTAGCTGGCCTGGAACTCATTTATGTAGACCAAGTTGACCTCATTCTCATAGAGATCTGCCTGCCTCTGCTTCCTGAGTGATGGAATTTAAAGGCATGCATCACCACACCTAGCAAAATTTCCATTTTTTCTTGCCCTTTTTTAGAAAGAATATTCCTGTAGCCCTAGCTGGCCTGGAACTCGCTATGTAGACCAGGCTGGCCTTGAACTCACAGAGATCCACCTGTCTCTGCCTCCTGAGTGCTGGGATTAGGGACATGCACCACCATGCCCAGCCTCAAAATTTCCATTTTTATATACATAATTCCTTTGATTGTCAAAGTGGAGGAATCTTTTTATGAATTTACATGTACTCCTATGTATGTACACTATCCTAATTAGGTTGTATAATTATATGCTCTATAAACCTATATCATAATTTACATACAAAATGAGAGCTACATATTTATTTGGGGGGGTTGAGACAGGATCTCCCTGTAGCCCCGTGTGGCTTGGAACTCACTATATAAACCAGGCTGGCTTGAATTCACAGAGATCTACCTGCTTCTGCCTCCCAAGTGCTGGGATTAAAGGTGGGTACCACCTGGAAAATTATTTTTTTACTTTAGTTAAGTTTTATTTACCTTCTTTGATTTTAATATTATTTACTTTCTTCTCTTTTTGGAAATTTATATAGAGTTTTTGTGCACTTCATATAATAGATCTTAATCCAATTAAGACCCCTTTCCCCATCCATACCTACCCATAGACCCCCCAAACAGATTTCATGTATTTTGTCATATATGTGAAGGCTTATTGAATTAAGCTTTCATACCCAGATGTCCCTTGGTGCAAGTTCATCTGCTGGAGTCTAGTCAGTCTATCTGGAATCATTTCCTTAAAGAAGATCTACTCTCTCTCACCTGACAGTAATCAGTTGCCAAGAGTTCCTTGGCTAAGGTTGGGGCTTGCTGCCCATTTCCCCAGTTCTGTGCTGTTTTTTTTTTCTTTTTCTGATTGAGTCTGCATAGGTCTTGTGCATGCTGACACTGTTGTAAGTTTCCAGATGTCCAAAAACCTGTTTCCTTATGTTCATGCACCAACCCCAGCTCTTACAATCCTTCCACCCCCTCTTCCATTCTAGTCTCTGAGCCATGGATGGGGGATATTTAATATAAAAGTCCTATCTGGGGACATGCACTTTACAGTGTCTTATTCTCTAAAACTTGGCCTGTTGTGGCCTTCTCTTATACTACACTTGGTTTTATGAGGAAGCTTTGCTGGTGAGAGTTGAGGGATGTATTCGTGTTCTCTCTACCCCCCCCCCATTCTGCTATGTCCCATCAGCCTTAGATGCAGTGGTTCCACTGTAGATGTGTCAGTTAGGGCTGGGCATCTCTCAGACATATAGTCTCGGCATGTGACCAGTTGTTGAACTCTGTAATAACCTCCATCTATTGCAAAAAGAAACTTCCTTGATGAGTGGTGTATACTTGTCTGTATATGTAAGGATTTTATTTAACATACAGTAAGAAACTTCATTGGACTAGAGAAATGACAGAGATAGGGTTTTCTCTAGGATCTATGACCTCTCCAACCATGTATATTTAGCTATATTTAGGGTGTTACCCATGAGTTTCCTTCCATTGAGAAGCCTTTAAATCCAATTAGATAGCTGTTGATTACCTCCTAGATAAAAGTACCACTACTGCAACAGAGATACTTTGTTGTGCCAGTTGCTGTGGTTATTAGGTTGGTTTGGACCATTGATTGATTTTTCTCCCTTACCATGTTGACTTCTTCCCCTCATAAATACTTTTCTAAGATATTTATTTATTTATTTATTTATTTATTTATTTAACTTATGTGTCTGTGTCTGTGTCTGTCCTTGTCTGTGTATACATGTATGCAGTTCCCCCTAGAGACCAGAAGAGGGCATTAGAGGCTCTGGAATAGGAGTTAAAGACAGTGGTTAGCCATCCGTGTAGTTACTGACCAGCCAGTGTTTTTTTAACTACTGAACCATCTCTCCATTCCCAAGAGTAAGGTAATTCTTAAGCAGAGAGTATATACTATCATTTGCCAGGAGGGAGAAAAATATTTCTTATCATGCAGGTTTTCTTGTACTAGTATTTGCTCAAAGTGAACTGCTCAGGCATCATAAGGCTGAAGTTTTACTTTTAATTACATGGACAAACTATGATAATTCTCCTGTATACAGAAAACCTCTTTGTTTTAGACCCTTAAAGCCTAGATAATCAGAGTATCAGAGATCACTTGTAGCAGGAAAAAGAGAGGTGAGGGTGGAGATTCTCACAGTTGTCTTCGTTCCTTGGTGTCAGCAGATGTAAAACTTCATCTTTACCGCAAATTGTACTTCTGTAAGGACCGTGAGGGGGCAGAGCTGTGCGCCTTGGCCCTCCTGCCATTCCAAGTGAATTTTGTCAAGGCATCTATTGTGAGGGTGAAGGACCTCATTCGTTTAATGATATATTGGTTCAAGACATCATTTGCCAACACCACCAAGGAAAACAAGTATGTACCCAGCACATGGGCCCCATGTGAGCCTTTCTCTTTTCATGTTGCTGTTTTGTTTTTCAAGTTCCACCCCTTTCCTTGGTGGGGTAGGGGAGCAGAAGCACACAAGGGCTGTTACAGAATATGGAACATCTGTATGATATTATTCCAAAACACAGCATAATGGCTTGGTAGGAACCAAAGACTAGAAGCAAAAGCATTCAGTGGCGTAGCCAAATAGACTGGTACAAGGAAGGGAGGCACGGAAAAGAGGAGAAATTGCTGGTATTATTTGAAAGGATTGTTTGATGTTTGTGCCTGGAGTTTTCTTTCTGCTCCAGGCAGTTCCATTAGAGGCCAAGTCTCCCTTTAGAGAGCAGGAGCAACAGGAGTCCTTATGTGTACCCTTCAGCATCTTTTCTGCCCTTCGTTTGCTGGAGAATCTAGCGTATGGTAAAGGAATGAGGAGACACAGTGGCTTCTTTGACTATTTAAAGATAACCAAATATAAAAAGAAACACAATAAATGCATATGATTTTCTTCATGTGGCAGAAATAGCTGACATGGGGACTTATTGTGGCTTGTTTTTTACAGCCACTTTCTACAAGGAGTAAGCCTTTGTCTTTGTATAAAGTTGATAATGACCTCCCATCTCTACATATTTCTGAACACTGTCCATATTTCTTTTTTGATTGAAAAAAATTCACTAATGCAAATAGAAAAATAGAACAATAAGGAAATTAAAATTTCCTGAGTAGATTCCTTGTCAAATGATTTTAAGTCCACACTTTTATTTTTCTTTTTTTTTTCTTTTTTTTTTTATTAATTTTATTTATTTATGTATGTGTATGAATGTACTGTCTGCATGCAAGTCTGTGCACCCGTGTCGTGCAACGCCGCGGAGGTCAGAAGAGGGTCTCGGATTCCCCTGGAACTGGAGTTCTCCTGGAATTGGAGCTTCAGACGGTTCTCAGCCGCCATGTGGGTGCTGGGGATCGAACCCGGGTCCTCTTTAAGAGCGGTCGGCGCTCTTAACCGCTAGGCCATCTCTCCAGCCCCATATAGATTTTCAAAAAGAAACTTACCTATTAGAATAACAATAATAATACTGAAAAGGTGGTATTGTAGGGAAGTGGGCCATATACTTTACAATATGTAATTGGCTTTCTATTTTTGGAGAGCAATCCAGTAATAATTGCCAAGTATTTGTTTATGTTAAGGATTTTTATATATTCAAACCATTTGTAATTAATTTCCCTTTAGAAAGTATTTACTTATATTATTTTTTTTTAGATTTTTTAAAAATTTTATTTATTTTTTATGTGTATGAATGTGCTGTCTGCATGTAGGTTTGTGCACCTATGTTGTGCAATGCCGCCAAGGTCAAAAGAGGGTGTCAGATTCCCCTGGAACTGGAGTTAAAGATGGTTCTCAGCCACCATGTGTGTGCTGGGGATCGAACCCGGGTCCTCTGCAAGAGCAGTCGGTGCTCTTAACTGCTAGGCCATCTCTCCAGCCCCACTTATATTATTTTAAAAAATCATTGAGTCCACTTAAATATCTTAATAAAGAGTACTCAAAAATATTTAAGATATACTCAGAAAAACTGCTCCTTGAAAAAAATAAGTCAAAAAGAAACTGTAACTTGTACAGATATATTCAGAATGGTGCTGCTAAAGATACTGGAAACTGAAAACCAAAATCCCTCTGAAGAACCAATAAACTTGCTGATGACATGCTATTCAGGACAAGTTTGGTAAATACAATAACACATGGAAAGATTTACATGAAATAACATTAAATGACTAAAATAGAATACAAAATAATATGGACACAAACCAGAGCTATAGAAATATATGTAAACATGCTATAAAAAGTGAAATAAAGTAGTTTAAAATTTATTAGGCCTTTTCTCCCTCCTAAATGTGCTTTCATAAAACACGAGGAGAATCTCTTGCCTAAAGAATGTTCAACTGTGGCTTCCTCTTAACAATGGAGCATCGGATGTGTGAAGTACAAAGGAATTTAAATCTCTCTATTGTGATCAACTGCTGAGGGCAAAAATAAAGAGCTGAGTTACAAGCAATGGAAATCTAGTTCTCTGTCCACATGGACAGGAACTTTGCTTACTTTTGGTTTACTTTTGTTTTTCTGTTGCCATTTTTTAGGTTAAAACAAATGAACCATAGGAATGGGAAGAAAATTTTCTCACTATTAAGGGGAAATGCATGATTTTGCAATATGTCATCAAAAGAGGCTTCCATGGATAATGTATACCAATGTATACATTATCCATAATGTATACATTATCATGGATAATGTATACCAATGTATACATTATCCATAATGTATATGTATGGTTGTTACCCACACGAATCCTACAACTGCTATGGTTGCTTTGCTTTGTTTTGTTCCATTGAATTTGTTTTCCATCTTTGGCTCTAAATTTAAAATTTTCCCCTTTGTACATAAATTGCAATTTAGTGTCCTTTTTTACCAGTCACTACATCCTCAGCAATGTGAAGCATATTCCACCAAACTTGCTATTTTTACATAAGTTTTATTTTTAAAGGTATTTTTGGTTTATGTATTACTTTGAATTTTTCTTTTCTTTTCTTTTCTTTTTTGGCCTTTTTGAGACAGGGTCTCCCTGTAGCCCCAGCTGTCCTGGAACTTGCTCTGTAGACCAGGCTGGCCTTGAACTCACAAAGATCTGCCTGCCTCTGCCTCCCGAGTGCTAGGATTAAAGATGTGTGCCACCCTGCCTGGCTGAATTGTTCTTTTAATCAATCTATATTAGACTTTCTTTTTTTTTCTTCTTTTATTTGTATTTTTTTTGTAATTTTTTAATTTTATTTTATTTATTTATTTATTTATTTATTTATTTTTTTTGGTCTTTTCGAGACAGGGTCTCCCTGTAGTCCCAGCTGTCCTGGAACTCACTCT